>VDFB02350972.1:0-98794 GCA_007258455.2 Sequoia sempervirens | reverse complement strand
TATCCCATGTCATGCTAGAAATGATGAATGTAGAGGACTATGAAGGTGAGACGGCATCGGTGATGATGAACCAAAACCAATCAACATATCAGTAAAACCCATAGTCTGTGCAGCTGTCGAATGAACTTTAGGTGGATCCTGATGAGCATTAGTGCTTGACTGAGAGTGATGGGATCTTGGAACTGAACGACCTCTTCATCTCAAATGATCTCTAACATGCTCTATACCGATCCCATTGTCTGATGCAATGTTGGCATATGCCTCCAACAGGTCCTCAGCCAAACAATGCAGAGTCATGTGTGACATATCTCCTGTAAGTGCATCAAGCTGTGTAGGAGTAGGGATGCCAGCCACTGTAAAAGGATCCATGGTGGTCCACCGTGCTGAAAATGGCATGGATCGGGAATGTCTGGACATCAAATACTGACCTACATGGTCATCAGATATCCTAGTGGTGGTAGCTGCAATGTCACCTATAGTGCCAATTGCTTCCTTTTGGGAAGCAATGACAACCTCATATGCTATGGGGGCTAGAGCTAGGGTGAGAGCAGGAGACCTCTCACCAACCAATACCCTAAACACTAGGGGTGGTCTATCTGCTCGATGATAGGTGGGGCTATCAACAATCCTACCACGTCCATGACCAACATATGGTGGAATGTCCAGGTAGTTAACTTTGAGGCCCAAATGGACCTTAGCATACAACTACTGAACAAAATACAATGGAATCTGGTCATTGTTTGGGTATAGACCATGTGCTGTGAGAAATCGTGGGTAGATCAATGAGGCCATAGCATGATCGACACATCTAGTGACCTGGTATCCCCTAACCTTACACACATTTTGATAAAATGGAAAACAAGTGGCTTTTATCATTTCTTTGGTGACACTATCATGTATTTGTTTAAGGGGAACATCACCATGTACTTCTTCCCACATGCGGGAAAGAATAGCAGTCACTCTATCTGAGGAATATGCACTAGTCCTCTCAAGTTCATCTTTTAGTTTTTCTAGAGTATGCAATATTAACATGCATGGTTCACTATATATCCCCGGGTTTGCACCCTGTGCTAATGAATCTCTCAATTTTTTAATCTCATTACTAGTATTTGCAAACAAAGAATCTAACGCAGGTAGAACATGATCTGCATTTTCCATGTTATATATATATATACAGTACACCTAAAAGAGCAATGAGACTTTGGTAAATAATATATCTAGATAAAGAGAATACAAATCTAAAATAGTTGTAATAATTCATCCACTCATCAATAATATTTTCATACCATTAACAATTTAAAAAGAATTGGAAGACAACTATAACCTATAACATAGCATCCTTAAATGGTTCAAATTTTAAATGAAACAATGAAAGAAAGAATAAGAATACAAAGATTAGTATAAAATTATTTGAAAATAATTGGGGATCAAAATATTTAATCTAATAGTTGTTAACATAAATGAACTTCAAAATAGGATTATGTAAGTGAAAAAAAAGTTCTATTGCCTTCATTGAACCTAAATTTATCTAGTTAAGCTATGTCTAAAATTAAGAATTCACACTAGAATATCAATATTCCATAAGAATCTCATAAAGAGGATGAATTTATTGGAAGATAATATAAAATCCTCCATATGAGGATGAATTTTATCATTACAATATGAGTGAATCATCTCAATTATATAGCTAAGAACATAAAAAAATTATAGATTGGAAAGCAAAATAATCAGACATTTATCATATTTTTATATGTATAAACTTTAGATACCATCAAACTATTTAAACTTATAGATTGCATAAAGCTATAAATTGAATCATTAAAACTGATTTATTAAGAATCAAATCTAATAAAGTTTGACTTCATATTGTATACTTGTTATAAATATCTCACTAATCCAACCATACATTTTATATATGTTAAAAAATATATAATTGTTATGCCCATAATTTTTCACTATATCTTGGCGTGGATCTCCTTCAACTAGATCAATTAAAAATTATTTGTAATGTTGGAGGAAAATGGATTTAATATCATTAGAGTTGTCATGGAACTACCTCTCTTGATCAACAATAGATATTATCCACTCTCGAGAATGTAAATATGTTCGAGATAACTAAAAAATAATTTGTATCCCTTATATCATTTCATCCAATGTAGCCTATCTCTTAATTGAGATCCTCTACCGCAATTAAGTTCAAATCTTCTAAGTTTTATTTCAAAAGAAGCAATCACTCATTGTAGAAAAGTTATTAGTAAATTACTAAAGCCAAAACAAGTTTTTTTTTCCTATTTTGGATCCATATTTTTCCATTCCTAGATCTCTTTCTTTAGCCATATTCTTATTGTAAGATCACTTGGTAGGAGAGCAGTGCAATAGATTTATTCATCATTCCACAATTGTATCCACTTACCATTTTGATGGGGTCTAGGAACATCAACCAAAGGGGATATTAGGAAACAAGGTGATCAATTTGATTGAGGTGGGAAGTGTTGAGCTTGAAGGATAGATTGTGGAGTATGAGAATAAGAAGTTTGAAAGTTTAAAAGGTGGGAGGTGATATGTGAGATAGGTTAATAGAATCTACTTAAATAAGGGTGTTTGTGGAGAGGGACAATGCATGGAAAGAGAAATAACTAAGTTTTAATCTATCAATGCAATACAGTTTCCCTTAGTTCACCATCTCTTTAGTTGGTCCAAGTGAACTAGTGATCAGTATAAGAATATTTTTTGTCTAAAATGGGATCTAAACCCCTCATGGTATTTCTAGTTAGGATGTAGGAATTCAATTATTTTTTAGAGAGTTCATGAGAACTAAACCAACTTGTATCTTGGTTTTTTCCACCATATCATATTCACCTCCTTATAGCCATTTAGTCATAGGGAGGGCATAAAAATCCATTCCCACAATTTAACTTGAGATGAGGAGTCATTAGGCATACAATAAAGAAAAAATGAATAGGTATTCCTTGGATTAGTAACTGTAAGCACTAACTTGCACAATTGTTGTTGGGATCCACTCCTCAATAGATGATAAACTTAGCCAAGTATTGGGAAAGGTGGGTCAACCTTGCATCATAATATTTTGATTTATTATTTTGTCCTCATATTAGGAAATGAGGCATCTCACTTTGTGTTGGTAGTTATTTTTCATTTGTTGAATGCTTCAAGGGAGGTGTCTAAGATGTTCTAAATGCATATAATATTATTATAGCTTTATAAGATGAAACCCTCTTATGACATATTATTATGACATTTAAGAGCATGACTATATAATATTTATAGTAAATTATTGACCAACATTATGAAAAATCGTAAGAAATATTTTAAGAAATAGCAACTGTGTCAAGGAAAAAGATGTGGACATTTACAAGAAATTTTTTTTAAGCAAAAGTGGGAGACCACTTATAATTTTATTTATATATAATATTTTACATATAGTTGGTTCAAGAGGACATACTGGCCGAAAAGAACCAACAAGAAAACCCCCAGTTGCAATCTGAGTAATAAATTTTACAAAATATCAAAAAGACCAATGAGGTCCTAGTACAAATGACCAATAGTCTAATTACAATGTTACAAAAGCACATTGGTTGAATACATCAGTACATATGCACATTCTCTTATGCACCCAAAATACCCAAAAGAAGAAATCATACTAGATATACCCGTGACTCGAATACATAACACAGTGGAGATTACAAAACCTTACTAAACATAAGACTGATAATCTAGGAAGCCACTTTCAAAAAGATGCATATTTTCCACCAACATACTGAAAGCCATTAACCAAGCTTTCTTTTGTTTCCACTTGTTTACCTTTGTGTTGGTGATCATGCTCAAATGAAGGTTTTGATTTGTTTTAATATCAGGCACATAACGATAACAAAATTTCTTTTTGGATGAAGATGGAAGTTGCAAATCATGAATGCAAACATGACTTCTCAAGAAAGAAATGGCATGATATTTTCTTTTTAAATCATCAATATCCTCCATGAAAATGGAAGATCTATATCTGTTTAGAACTTGGTAGAGATGTGAAGAAGTGTCATGCATTGTGGATAATAACATGCCTTGGAATATGTGAACATAGGTCTCTTCTTATGAAACAAAACCTTCTTTGAATAATTAACATTAGAAATTAATACAGTTTGGCGAGCATATTGTATAATCACACTAGAAACCAACAATGGAAGATTGAGAGTCTCAACTAAGAATTCCAACCTTATAGATAACATTCATACTAGAAGCCAACAACAAAAGACCAAATTTCATAAATAAAGTTCATGTGTTATATGTCATGCCTTTGAGGGGTCCACAAGTACCATGAGCCTTTTGAAATCCTTCTCCATCTAAATGCATCCATTCCAAGACCATTGGGAGGTGGGTATACAATATGAGCCAAGTATTAATTTCTAATGTTAATTATTGAAAGAAGGTATATAAATTATTCGAGCATCTTAATTCTCATACAGAGTTAAATCTTAGTCAATTTCTCAATTTATGAGTTCCATATATTTGTAATTTTTTCTTAATATAAAACATATTTTATTTCATTAAAATTAACCTATCTATTCCATGTTACAAAGGATGCTCTTATTTTAAATTATAAGTATATAATTCAAAATTAATTAGTAATTTTCAAGATAGAGTACACACAATTTATTTAGTTAAAATAAAATAATATTCTTATTTCCATTTGAGAGTTGTGTAGAATGGTAGTTTGATGTCTCAAAAATATTTCTTTCATATATACTAAATTTTTATCATTGTACATTATGAGTGAATCATCTCAATTATATATCCAAGCACATCAAAAATTTATAGAGTGGAAAGAAAAATAATCACACATTTATCATATTTTTGTAAGGTGTTCGAAAAGACTAAAAGTTTCCCTAGAAAGAACTAATTAAGGAATAAAAAAATGGAAAGTGTCTACCTCATTGTATGTTGACCTTTCCCATATAAAAAGATCATGGAAATGCTAAATGAGTTGATATAAGAATTTTTAAGAATGAAGGCACAAAATTCATAACACTAATCCTAAAAGCAACAAGAAAGGCAATGAATAAAATCTTCCTAGTTATTTTGAAAGAAACTTTAAAAGGTTCTAAATCCCCTTCACACCCCTTTCTAAATGAAGATAAAATAAATAAGTTACCAAATATTTCTTAGAGTTTAAGGTGGTTATTTTAATATGATTTGAGAATAAATAAGATAAATTAGATGAAATCAAGTTTTGTTGTAAAGGTGATGAATTTTGGGGGAATAAGATGAAAATAATTTTGAACCTAGTTGACTCATTAAATGACAATAAGATAGATTTTAAAGGGGCTTTATTTAAAATATGTAATAGTTAGATATGTACTAATACATTATATTCTCTATTAGATAGTTATTTCTTCCATAAACATTTCTTACAATCTTATAATTTATTAATAATAGTGATGTGTGCATCCCTAGACACTCTTTGATAACCACACTATTAATGTTTCTATTTTTACTAGAGGATACTCTAATTGAAAAGCATGTAAAGAGGAAGGGTTAGTTAACCTTGATATTAATGCAATGAAAGGTGGGATTATCTTGATGGTATCAAAGTTATCTTAAAGATATATTGAAGGTTTTTCTTCTATGCCTGAACACATTTAGTGAAATATAATGAATATGTGTTATCCTAGAAAAATATGTATAGCATTAAGGATAAAATTTAGACTTTAAGTTGAAAGAAAATGTCAAATATTTAGAATAAAAATGGTGGGGATGGAATACAAGCTTCAAGAATCTCCTTGTAATAATTAATTGCAATAATAAATGATTAAAACTAAACACGAATGGATATGTCACCAATAATTTTTAGATAAAATGACTAAAATTAGAGCCAAGATATCTTAGTTCAAGTATTAGGATAAAGGTATCAAATTCTTATTCAATGTAAACATAGCTGAGTTTGATAGATAAAAAGTTGGCCCCATTAATACTAGGGGAGCATTGTCTAATGAGATTAAGTTGACACTATTCAATTTTTAGAAGTTAGAACCCTAACATTTATATGAGGCTTGTAAAATAGAACCTTATTAGGAAGAGTAGGAGAGGAGAAATGAACCCATAATAATTATACTTATACAAATAAAAATAATAATAATGGTTAACCATTTCAAAATGTTAAATTTGTTTCACTATGATGATCAATAGCTAATTTGTACAAGGAGGCCACAATTTATAGGGAAATGAAGACTACATAAGAGGAGAATTTATAACATAGTAGCTTGGTTGTAGTTGTTTCTTTAGCATTAACTATTTTCTCTTTTTTCTTTTGTTGTTGAATATTTTATTTGATCTCTTAAAACTTATCAATGGTACTTGATCTTCATAATGATTATTTTCTTCTTTTTCAATTATTATCATCTTAGAAGGAATACCATTTCAATTTAGAGCAAGGAGAAATGTATTTTTCTTTTAAAGTATTTAAAATATTATATTTATTTGATGGTTCCTTCTTAACCTCTTCCACTCCTTGGAAAAAATTATCCAACCACTTGAATCTCCTTATATTAATCAATTTACTTCTATGATTTATGTATGTGTTTTTAGTGATTTACTCTTTATCCTTTCAATTTATTCATGATATACTTTAATATAGTTATAACAAGTATATAATAGTTTTTCATAATTGGATATGCCTTAAGAAACTCTTTAAACGTGAAATTATTTGATGAGGGAAGATATAAATTAAGGTTATTCTTTCTTACTTACCTCATGCTCATCCATATTTTTTGTCCATAAATATCTCAAATCAAATTGGATTTTGCAAAGAGGATAGCTATATTTTAAATATTCGCTCTTAGTCAAAGTCATTTATTTCTTTGTACAAATTTAAAATTGATTTATGTAATTTAATTTTAATAGTTTTAACATGGATATATGAAGAATAGTTTTATATATATATATATATATATATATAGTAAAGTGGACATATTTTTATATTTTCCTAATACTAGAAAATTTAATAATACCTTCATTCCTTCTAATCCTAATAGAACTATTTTATTATACATTTCATTCAAACAATCTAGTTTCTTTCCTCTAAATTTATTCTTCGATTCATACATTTAGTTCACCAACCATTTTTGGAGTAATGTCATAAGACTCAAAGGCAAAATATGAAGAATTTTATCCAAGTTTCCATTGTATGCACCCTAAACTTTATATCATGAACTGTTTGATATAATTTCTCAAATAAATTTGTTTTAATGAACTGTTTGATATAATGCCTCAAATAAATTTCCAATAGTGTTTTTGACGGAGTATGATAGAAATAGTGTTTTTGATATAATGCCTCAAATAAATTTGTTAATGAACTGTTTGATATAGGGTGCATACAATGGAAACGCTATCATACTCCATCAAAAATTACCATGAACTGTTTGATATAATGCCTCAAATAAATTTGTTAATGAATTGTTTGATATAGGGTGCATACAATGAAACACTATTTCTATCATACTCCATCAAAAATTACCATGAATTGTTTGATATAATGCCTCAAATAAATTTGTTAATGAGTTGTTTGATATAATGCCTCAAATAAATTGGAGGTGCCCGGTAGAAATGTATGCAAAATGTGGAAGCATAGACAGGGCATGTTAATTTTTTGACAGAGTAGAAATGTATCGTAGAAATAGTGTATGTTGAAAAGGATTTAGAAACTTTCGAACAAATGCAGTTTCAATTCAACAAATTTGAAAAAAATTGCATTTAGGGTTTCAAAATTTAACAAACAAATGCATTTTAAACTCTACAAAATTCAAATTTGACAAACCTGGTGCTCGATATGCAAGTTGGGTTGATGAACTTTGGAGAGACAAAGTTGAGTTTGTGTTCGCCGGAGAGATGAAGTCGTTTGCAAATCATGTTCTTCGTTCGCCGCACACACAAGCACAGGGAAAGCAACTGGTAAAAAGTGAAAATGACAGTAAAAAATGACAATGTTTTTTTTTATGTTTTATTTGAGGGGGTTCGGTCGAACCCATGTTCGACCGAACCCCTTAAAATATTATTATTTTTGTTTAGGGTTTGGGGGTTCGGTCAAACCAATGGTTCGATCAAACATATATGTTTAGTCGAACATATAATGTGGTTTGGACGAACCATTGAGTTCGACCGAACCCATTGAGTTTGGGGAAAGGAAAAAAATGAAATTTCCTTCCTCATAAAATTTGTAAACCACTATTGTGGTTTGACCCCCTTACCCTAATTGAACCCAACCCTTAATTGTAACCTTAACCCTAACCCTAATTAGACCCTTATTGAATCTATCAATAATTGAACCCTAACCTTAATCTTGACCCTAATCCTATTTGAACCCCAACACTAACCCTAACCCTAATATTTATCATAAAATATAACCCTAACCCAAAATGAACCCTAACCCCAACCCTAACCACCCTAAGTGAACATTTACCCTAACCCTAATTTTAATTTTAATCTTAACCCTAATCCTAATTCTGACCCAAACCCTAATCCTAACCTTAATTTTGACCTTAAATCATAGCCCTAATTCTAATTGTAACACTTAATTTAATCCTAACTCAAACTAATTCTAGGCATAATTTTAACAATAACCCTTACTATAACCTAATTAATTATAACTTTAATTCTACATCTAACCCTGCTTGTAACCATGACTCTAACCCTAATCCTAATCCAAATAAATATAGCCACAATCTTAATTCTAATGCTAACCCTTAATCTAAGCTTTACTTTAATCCTAATTATACACAAAATTATTCATGTTACATTATCTCTCCTAATAAAATAGATATACATAGATAAAAGTTTTACATATTTTATGTACACCAAAATTTCATTCTTTTACTTTATAATTTCTTCGTATCATAATTTTTTCTATTTTAACAATTTATCTAAATATATAAAATGTCAAAAGTGTTTTTTTAGTTCATTTATTATTCATTTGTAATTGATTAATTTCTTATAGAATTTGAAATTATTCAACATTATTTCTTTTTCCTTTTATTTTCATCAAATCTCTTTATTTTGATTTTTTTGTTTCATGAAATCTCTTTGATTTTTATTTTTTTTATTTTATCAAATCTTTATGATTTTGATTCTATATGTGCACTTATTATGAAAAACTTTATTCATACACATATTAATTTTGAATAAAATAAAATATGAATGATTTTGTTCCTTTTAGATTTTCTTTTTTAAAATATTAAATATTTTTTATGTTTTAAATATATTCATTCATAAACATATTTTTATGTGTAATAGTAATTTTAAGATATTTTCTTTTTATTTAATTTGTAAAATATATATATATTTTAATTTTTTAATATTTTTAAATTTTAAGTATATTAATTTAGAAATAGAATTTTCTATGAAATAATAAATTTAGAAAATTTCTTAACTTAAGTTTTTAAATTTTAGAAACTTCTATATAAAAAATCTAAGAGATATCTTGTTTTAATATGATATTGAATATTTAATTTTAAGTATATACTAATTTATTTATTTCTTTTATTTCCAAAAGATAGGCACCTCTTCATAATGTCACAAGTTTTTCATCACAAATTTAAATAGTTGTTTTAGTTAATCTCAACTTTGATTTTCAAATTAGAAATATTTTTGCTTTTTGGTCATGTTTTGTTATTGTTAACCTCAACTTTGATTTTTAAATTAGAAATATTTCTACCTTTTTTTCATGTTTTGTTGTTGTTAACTTCAACTTAAAATTTCAAATTAGAAATATTTTTGTCTTTTTTTCGTGTTTTGTTATTGTTAACCTCAACTTTGATTTTCAAATTAGAAATATTTCTACCTTTTTTCCATTTTTTTATTGTTAACCTCAATTCTAATCCAACTTCTAAAACATATATAACACCCATTTTTTCTGTAATTTATTGGAAATAATATCAAATATTAAAAATTGTTGTTATTTTTTAATCAATTGCACTTGTTCTTAAATCAATTTATTACATATAAACATAAATGTTATATAGATTTTCTAAAATATATATAAAACAATAGAAAATTACAGCTATACTAATGTTATATAGATTTTCTTAAATCAATTTGTTACATATTGTATACATCTAAAATCAATCAAAACAATTAATTAATTAAAAACTAGTTATTTAATTAATGACCCCTTTTATTTCATCTACTTATAAATAAATTCTCAATTTATTTATATAGTT
Source organism: Sequoia sempervirens (assembly GCA_007258455.2). Lineage (NCBI taxonomy): Eukaryota > Viridiplantae > Streptophyta > Pinopsida > Cupressales > Cupressaceae > Sequoia > Sequoia sempervirens. The sequence goes on along the minus strand of VDFB02350972.1, from coordinate 88,574 downwards.
CACACTTTTCTAAATTCTTGAATCTAAAATCACATTCCTCTATTTTAATTAAATAAACAAATTCACATAATTTGTTTTATTTAATTAATAATCTTTTCATTAAATTTAAATCCCAAATTTAAATTTAATCACATGTCTCCAACTTTTCCTCTTGCCAACTCATCAAATGTCACATGCATTTAAATATGACTAATATTTAAATTCCTAATTTGAATTTAGACACATGTTGGACACTTGGCCATCTCACACACTTGATTCCCTCATACATTTGGCATGCTGCCTTTGGTCAAGGGAACATCCTCCATGATTCTTCCATCTCCACCGTTCATCTCTCACGTTTGAATCTCCACCGTTGATTGCTACCACATCACAAGATTCCTTGACAATCCTATAAATACAACCCCTATGCTACAGTATTTGCATCACATCTTTTAACAAATTTATTATGCAGGAATAGCATTGGAGCATTTGGAGTATTTAGAGTTTGAGCATAGAGTATTTAGAATTGTTTTGTCATTTTAATCTAGAATCATGTCTTAATCCATAGTTGCATTGTAGTATCATTTTAGCTTAGTATCATGGCTTAGTTTAGCATATGCATTTCCATTATCATCTTAGATTTTATACAACATTTGCATCATAATCTCTAGCATCATTATCCATTGTCATATCACCATTTTCATTTATAGCAACATCATAATCTTAGCATCATATTTTATTGAATCATGTAGGAACTTAGATTATTGCTTTCAATAGCATCTCGTTTCTTAAGTTGTCATCCAAACTAGTCATAGTGCACCTACAAAAACTGAGAGCACTAATGATTTAAAGGGTCCTTGAGAATAGAGAACAATGGAACGTTTTTTAGAGATTTGGTTTGTTTGCAATTAGATTAATTTTGTGATTCAAATATTTAATGTAATACATCTCATTGAGTTTGTGTGTTTTATTTATTGATTTGCTAACTCCCACAATTCACACCATACATAAAATGGCGCCCACCATGGGCCTAGCCCCTTTTTTTATTAATGTTTCTGGAAATTTGTTTCATAGATTTTGGACGTGAACATCTTTTAGTGCAACCATGAATTATTTTGGCGCATACAACAAGTCTTTTAGCACATTGGATGACTCTTACGACATATACGACAAATATTTCAATGCATTCGATTTTTGTTATAGTGCATCCAGAGGATCTTAAAAGCGTATACATCATATGTTTCAGCGCATCCATTTGTTTCTATAGCACATTCGATATTTCTTTTAGTGCATCCATTTTTTGCTATAGTGCATTTGATCTTTCTTTTGGTCCATACATTAGTTCTTATAGCGCATAGGATAATTATTTTAGCACATTGGAATGATCTTTTAGTGCATTCAATGACTGTTTTAGTGCATTTGTTTAAATTTGCAAAATCTTAAAATTATGAGAACTAATTAATGGTTTTTGTGTTGTAGGTGCATGATACGCTGGTCAAAGACAAATTTATGCAACTACTGATGATTTATGAAGAGGCTAAAGTTATTTAATACTTTCTTTTGATTAAATTAGGAACCTAGTTTAATTAAAAGGTTAAAGAACCCCTTGTCTTTCGTGCTTGAAGTGATAGGCCTATGCCCTCCCCTTAACTAGGTGATCAGAATGCTAGTCTTACTATTTATGCTTTGTTAACACCTTTAGAAGGCCTGTCATAGTGGGAAAAAGTACTCACCCTACGGGAACGACCTAAGTGGGAACAACTAAAGCCAAGTTTTCCAACCCACTATAATCAAAAGTGAATTCAAGGAAAGTTCGCAATTTAACAGTAGTGTGCAAGATAACCATCCCCAAAGCCTTTGTTCTAAAGGTTGGGAGGTCTCTTGAGGGAGTTTATCATTTGTTGCATCGAACAGAAACCCTTTCTATGAACCTTAGTGTAGAAGCCAACTGAGTCAGTCTCTGAACACTTTCTATATCACAGTGCAAGGGGAGGGAAGAATCTTCCCTCGAGATACTCACCATATGACCATTAGGGATTACTGGCCAAAAATAGAGGATTTGGCTTTGGTTAAGACCCGAGAAAGGCAAAAACATGGGTTCCCTCTAGGGGGTGACAGGGTTGTGTGAGCTAACATGGTTCTAAGATGTGGGTTGTGGTATTTTAAGTGACCCTTGAGAATAGAAAAGTTCTTGTATTATCTTCTCTTGTGCTATACCTGTGGAAATCAAAGGAATCAGACCAAATTCTTGAATACACACTCAATGTTTAGTTCCTAGCTGGAAACAATTGTTTGACAACTTGATGCTGTGTTTGGAGTCATAATTCAAGAAATCATCCATTTAAAGCACTTAATTCACATAATTCACAAACTAGAAACCAAGAAAAAAAAATCATTGTTTAGAAAAAAATACCTTGGAAACATTCAGATTCACAAATTAAAAAGCAAAATAACCAGACAGATTTGCAAAAACACTAAACCTTTCTAGATTAGTGCATCTAGTTCCTGTTTTAGCACATCCAATAAATGAAAAACAAAAGAGTTAAATTCACCATTTGTTTGGTTGTTTTAACTAGAAAATCAAACCATCATGGCTAAAACTGAAGGAAATTATTTTCACAGATTTCATCACCCTGAAATAGATGAGGATCAATTGAATTATTTAACTCAGCAAGTGCAAAACCTTCAACAACAAATCATTGACATCCACAGAGAGATATTTGCTAGAAATTTCTTCTTATTCCTCTGATAGAAATCTGGACATGACACCTTTTCCACCAACAACTACATCATCCAAGTTCAATTTCTTTAAATTTTTGAAAAAATTAAATTAGAAGCCCAAATCTCAATCCTCAAATACAAATGATATTGAACAATCTTACCATGTCATGCATCTATCTTCATCTCCCATAAGCCAAAATGAACCTCAAGATTATTTCACCCAAGTTAACGATTTCATCCAACCATCATCTCCTATCATACCTTCTACATCTGATGATACCAAAATTTCACAAACTTTTCCAATCTTTGTCCAAGATCCCATCTCTCAAGAATCTTATGATGATCCCCGCATTTCATTTTTCATCCAAGATGATTCCCTTCCATCTCAAGAGAAAATTATTCTTCCAAGTCCTCCTTCCACCCCATCTAATGAATCCATACCATCTCATGATTCCATTGCATCCCAAGAGCGTGATAATTCTTAGATCCTATCTAATGATGTTCTACTATCTAATGATCAAGATATGCTTTCCACAAAATCTCATGATTCCTTTCCTCATCAAGATCAAGATATTCCTTCCATACCACTTCATGATGATTCCACACCTAATAAAGAGCAAGCTACTCCATCTCCTACACCTCGTGATCCTTTTCCAAGTCAAGATCAAAACACCCCATCATCCCCATGTCAAGATCCTATCACACCTATACAAGCTATCCATGAACGGTCCCACACCTACAAATTGGGATCCTCCACCTTTATCTGATCTGGTTTACTTCCAACACTTATCCTTTCATCCATATCATATCCTCCCCAAAATGGACTCGCATCTTGTTTCACAAAAAACACATATCCCATTGGTAAACGAATGTGTCAAAGTATGAACTACAAAGGCAAAGGATTAGGCCTTCATGAACAAGGTATCCTGGAACCCCTTTCTATCCAACAAAATCCATATTATCATGACCTTGGTTATATACCTAAGTGTCCTAGTCCATCAAACCTTCCATCTATCCTAGGTCCTCATCCTAGTTCATCAAACCTTCCATCTATCATAGGTCCACATCCTACTCCATCAAATCTTCCCTCTATACTAGGTCCATATCCTATTCCTCAAGAACAACAAAGGCACACATCCTTGATGCCCTTTCAAAATTCTACCTACACTCACTCATCCATAATACCTCCATACCATTCATCTCAATCCACCCCTCTCATTGCTCTTGGAAGCAATTTGGGTGCCAAATGTCAAAAGCTTCCATATCAAAATCCACGTGTCAAAGGATCAACATGTCTCCTCGAAGAGTCATGCAAAAATAAAAGAAAATTTGATCCAAAATCAAAGGAAAAATAAAAAGGCCACAAAGGCCCATCAAAGCATAAAGAAAAATTTCCAAGACCACAAAGCTCCATAAATCAAAAGGAAATTTCAAAAGGCCACAAAGGCCCATCGAAGCAAAAATAAAAATTTCCAAGACCACAAAGGTCTATAAATCAAAGAGAAAAATCTCAAAGGCCACAAAGGCCCACAAAGAAAATATCAAAGTCAAAAATCATGTGGATTCCTAAAAGTATCATAGAAGCAATAAAATCTAAATTGGCATCCAAATTTGTTGATCCAAAATCTTCCTCCAATCTTCCATTTGAAAACCTCTCACCTTCCAAATCCATTTTTCCTCCATCACTCCGCCACCCTTCAAGGTGTGTGCCAATGTTGATCTTTCCATCCTTCCCATATATCCATCAGCAAGCCTTCCCACCTCCTATCCATTACCCAAAATTCATCCCCCATTATTCTCCTTTAATCAAAATCTTTGGATAAGTCCTTAGTTCTTCAATCATACCTTTAATAGGCCAACATTTAAAAGTCTAATTCCCATGGCCATGGTTTATCAAAGGGATATTTGGTCATGAAACTTGATGCTTAAGTTCTTCTTCCATCTTCCTATCATACATATATTATCTTCCACGTTTCCATCTTTGATCTTGACAAGGTTAAGGATCTTCTTGAACATCATATATCTTATCCTATATGATTTATCCACATCTTTTGTATCATATCCTTCGCTTTATCCATGTTCCATCATTATTTCTGAATACATCCTTTCTTCCCTTTCTTGGTCTTGATGAGGAATAGGGGAAAAGTACTTGGGCCTTGTGTCTGTATCTTATCTAGTTGATCTTGATCATCCCATCCGTTATCCTTATCCTAGCATTCTTTCATTCCATATATCTTGGTTTATCAAAATCCATGTCTCGTTTTTCAAAATCCATGTCTCTTTTTCTTCCTTTGTTCTTGATGAGATTAGGGGAAAAATTGGTCATATAATTTCATCTTAAATATCATGAGAAAATCCCAAAAAAATCAAAAAAAGTGATTTAAAATACAAAAAAAGTGAAAAAAAAGATCAAAAAGATTTAAAAAATCATAAAATTTGAAAAAGTGCAATAAAAACAAGTAGTGAAAACCTAGCAACAGGCGCTATTTGTGATAGGTTAGTTTTTCCATCTATTTATGCATGCCGACCATTTTCTTTTTCCATTCGTTTTCACCTTCATTCTACCTATCATCAAAAAGCCTCATTTACATATCCTGGCATTGCAGTCATGTCTCACCTTAGATTGGGGGAAAAATCCTAAACTCACTAGGGGCAATAAACTTTAAGCTTAAACCAACAAACGAACAACAGTAGGACAACACAACAAACACAATGATCATAGTGCAACCCAACATTGAACATCAATCACAAACATGAACACATCAATCATCCATATCAAACAACAAAAATCAATCAAATCAAAATAAATTTAAATGGATGATGTTCTTTTGAATCATGGTTTTATGACTTTGGCATGAATGTTCAACTGTTGTACTTTGATTTTTATCATCATATCTTTGGAGCACCTCGATGATGTATTGAACTAGAGGAGCAAGGAAGGAGTATGATTTTGCTTTGTCTGTTGTTTGTTGTCTGTGAGTTGATCATTATTACTATGCAAATTGTCACGAGATGTGCCCTACAAAGTATCATTGATGACATTCAAAATTTGCATAGGAACTTGGTTAATTCTTGTCTGTTTACGTGAGGAATGCTCAGGTCATCTTGGTTCAATTATACCTAGATGCTTGTGTTAAATTGCAATATCAAAAATCATAGAAGTAGTACTCAGGTCATCATGGTCTAAGTATACCATCGATGTTTGTACTCACTTTCAACATTTTAAAGGATCAATGATGATAAAAGCACAACAAATCAGCTATTATGATGACAACATTTGCATATTAGATCTGCATGGTTAAGTTAGATTGCATTCATATCAGTGTTGCATTTGTATTTAGGGGTTTTCCAAGGCTGAAACAATTTCACAATGGTGTTATCTCTATTATTAATGGATTGAGTACACTTGACATGACCAAAAACATCTCATTTTCATATAGTTGCATAATCAGTTGCATCATTTATTCACATACATTAGAAAGCATTACCATATCATATGTACATGATCACATCATTCATACATCCATGCAACACATCAATATTTGCATTTGAAAACACAAAAAGAAGTGCATTGCATCTCACTTGCATAATCAAAATCATTTCATCTATTATTAATGGATTAAGAAAATGGTCCATTAAGAAGATTGAAAGACATATCTAGCAGAGTAATATTTCCAAGAAGAAAAGAATCTCTATTTTAATAGGGGCATAATTGAACTTGATGCATCTATAATTGAACTTGATGCATCACTGAAATCATTTACTCTTTTAATAAAATGGATCTTGAATTCACTTAAGAAGATTGAAAGACATATGCAGCAGAATAATATTTTCAAGAAGAAAAAGTTGTTGAAAAAAATGACTGATAACAAGGATATAATGTCATTGTTATGAACACCTAAAAACAATAGTGAAGATAGATTTTCCAGAGTGTGTGAATTTGTTATTACTCAAATCCAAGATTGACAAAGGACTAGATAAATCAGCATAATCATCACAAACACATCTCACATCATTTGCATAATCAAATCCATCTCACATAGCATAAAACATATAGAATCATCAATCATGCATTGCATACATCACATAAGCATCATCATTGCATAATCATTATATAAGCATAACATAGGCACCATATAAGCATTATAAACACATAGAACCATGCACCATCATGTGATCATTTCAGCCATCCATTCACTCGTGCATTAACATTATCATACATTCATCCATTCATTGCATCATTTATTCGCATTAGAAAAAGTACAAAAACATAAAGTGCATCACATTTCATTGACATAATAAGATCCATCACATATAGGCATCATTCATAAAGCATCATAGAATCATAACACATCATTTGCATCATCATTTGCATCGATAGCATATCATATCATCATTGTATAGAACATTGTGAATATTTATTCACACACTGCTCTTTTCCTTCGCAATTTTTCTTTCCCTCGCAGCTTTGCCTTTTGTTTTGATACTGCTCGCAACTTTTCGGCCACTGCCACTTGGCGCCCTATCAGAGCTTCCCTTCGAGATGCTTCTCCTTCCTTTTTTCGGGCTCTAGTTGCTTGACATGTTGCCTCCGCTTGCTTTCTATTTGAATGGGGCCTCAACCACAGTTAATTTTGTCGGGAGCTTTCCACATGGTCATTGCTTGGGCGTCTGTTGTTTTTGCTCGATGATTGTTGCAACTGTTTCTATTTTGTTGTTGCGTGTCCTTTCCTTGTACTGCTGTGTGGCCCATCTCTCCTCGGGATGTTCCTGTTGGCATGCTTCCTTTGCATTCTTTCTATTGGTGCCTGCTCATGGGAATCTTTTCTCGTTGGTGGCTTTGTGGAGCATCTTTCTTGTTGGGTCTCTAGGTGGTGGGTTGGCTTATCTAAGCAGCCCTTTCTTCATTTTATGGTTGTTGTTAGATGGACTAAATTTCTTAGCACTGAGAATTATCCTTTGTAGTGTTTAATATTAAATTTGAACTTGTAGACTGTGCATTCTGTTTACGACCTCTTTGTTTTCAAGCATTTGATAAGAAATTAGATTGTGCTTGCATTTTCTGAAAATATATGAACATTTGTTTCAAGATTTTGTAATCTTTATATGGCTTAGCATAATACAAATCATGTTGCTACTCTTTTGTGTTAGCTTAAGCTGTGTGGGTTATATTATGCAAATGGTTTGATGCTCGTATGTTTGCAGTTCTGGGAATTGTCTCTTCAATAAATGCTAGTTACTACCTAAGCCTTTGTTTCTTCAATGTGTTTACTCATCTCATCACTGATTCGACGCATCACCTTAGCTTATATTTATTTACTTTATGTTTATCTTCTTTCCCTTTTCTTCCCCCCATTAAAAATGAAGAGTCGACTTTGATAAAATCCCGGAGGTCACTTAGCTACGTGCACAAGTCCCCCCAATAGCTAAGTTTCCCATAAGGCTACTGCATGCAAATTTTTGCATCAACAATTCTTTTTCTGGCATGCCCGGTGGGACGAACTAAAATGTTTGCAATCCAAAAGAGTGTATGAGCCATAGGCCTATCACTAGGTCTCAAACCGCAAGATTCTCTAGCCTGCTCATACCACCACTAGTTTCAATCAAGGCGAAAAGTCAACAAGCTAACACATCAACAACGACGACTCCACTGACTTCTCCTCCGCCCCTTGTGTAGATGGCTAGAAATTTTGTAGCCTGGGATGCTGGTAGCCCTTTAATATCCCTTGTACCACCCGTAGTGTGGGCTCCAATCCCAACTTCCACCTTAAAGGTTGTCCCAAAGTTCATTGGGGATGATTCAAAAACTACAGCAAAGCACTTGCAAGATGTGGCTAATGTATGTTTGGTTCATGGCATTACGAACCAGAATGTGGCTTTGTAGTTGTTTGCAGCCTCTTTAAGAGGGAAGGAATTGGACTGGTATTGTACTCTTCCAGCTAATACAATTGGCAATTGGGATTAGCTCAAAAATCCTTTCTACGAGCGCTTCTCAAATAATGGTAAAAAAAATTCACTATATCACCAATTGGCTCATATAAAGCAGGATCCTCATGAAGCTTTGGCTGATTTCAATGCTTGGTTTCATTCGACTTGGTAGAGGGTTCCTATTGGTAGTCGGCCACCTCTAGATTTGGCGTTTGTGTTCTATCTGAAGTCTATAAATGTTGATATTTTTGTGATGCTGCAAGCTCTTAGTGGAAATACCTTACCCAATGCATATAGCCTTGCCATCACCATGGAGAACAATCTTTTATTGCCTGAAAGTTGGCACCGTGACCTATCATGCCATTGTTCCCAGAATCGACTGTGGCAGAACTAGAGGTAGCTTCAACCAGTGTTCCCACGCCCCCCAGTCTATGTATGTGTACCTGGAAACAACGCTGAGCGTGGCTCCAGTGCCTAACCCCCTGGCGGCTGAGGTGAACGACATGAGGGAGCAATTGCAAACCGTGACAAATGAGTTAACCAGTATGAAGCATCAACAATATACCTACCAAAATCCTACTTACCAAAACTACCAAGGCAGGAAACCTCCTTATCAGTAGAATCAATGGCAGGATAGATCACAGAGTAATGCCCAAGCCCAATAGAGCAATCAAGTGTTGCCCATGAGTATGCCAATGCAGACTGTCTATCCTAGTTTGAGTAAAGAGTTGGTAGCAGGACAAAATAATCTTGCCGAGGAGATTAATCCATGGTACTTCCCTTGTAATGATGCACACATGCCCCGAAATTTCCTGCGAGGGAAATTTACAATAGAAGATAGCAGAGCAACGTAGTCAAGGCATCATGCTCGATTCTGGAGGTTATGCATATCCCTCTCAGCAAATGGAGAACGCAGTTCTCACCGCTCAAATGCAAGGAATGTCTATAGAGCAGGAGCTAGATATAGCTTCAGACTAAGCACTCTATTCTTGGATGGAGGAAGAGGAGTTGGCATACTCAAATGACATTCTGGTGACTCGGGCATCATAAGTACAGTCAAACTACAATACCCATTCCAAACGAAGGCTCACTAGAGAATTTACGTCCTTACAAACTAAAGGGGCACCTAATCCAACTACCGGTCTGTCAGCAACTGTGTCATCAGTTCCACAATAGTCTGGGGCCATTGTTCCAGCTTCCAAGAATCCACCTCCTCCAAAAGAAAAAACTCCCATAGCCACCTCGGCAGTTGTCAAATAGTCAGATGTACCAGCTACGAGGTAGAAGGAGCCAATTACCACAACTCATTAGTCACGTATGTCATTCAACGTGGTGGAACAACTAAAGAAATATTTTGCTAATGTTTCCTTGTGGGATATCATGGCCATCCCAGAGCAAAATAAACTATTACAGAAGGCACTATCAGGAGAAAAGGGCATGAAGATGTTTGAGCAGCCCTCAAAAGATAAGACATCCAATCCAGGGTCGGATAAAGTTTTGGAAAATCAATCAATGGAAAATCAAGTCAGAAAAGAGGGTAAGCCTAAACCCAAGCCTTTCTATCTAACACTTATCATTGGTAAAAAACTACTACATAATTTTATGGTTGACTTTGGTGCTAGCACCACCGTCATGCCCAAGCAAGTAGCTAAAGCTCTGGGACTCGAATACAATCCTCTTAAGAAGGGAGTTATGCAACTCGACGGGAACAAGGTTGAAACCATCAGAGTAATCAAAGGATTTCTTATGACATTGTTTGCTTTCCCTAGCATTACTGTGAATCAAGATACTATGCTCATTGACGTCCCTGCTATGTTCAGGATATGTTTGTCCTGAGAATTTACTGCAAATGTTGGAGGTTACCTCTCTTTGACTGGTCGCACCTCATCCTAAGAACCATACATGGAGCTAAGATGAAGATAGAAGTGAAACCTTTACATTCTAAGCATGTGGCTAATGAAGCCATGATCAATTTTGAAGCGACACATACCTCAATTACCACAGAAGAGATGCCCAATGTCAAACTTCTTGAGGATGAAGAAGCAAGTAGTTCCCAGACTAAGAAGGAAGAGGCTCTCTTGAATGAATTTATAAGTTTGGACCCTTTTGGAAACTATCATGCAACTGGGCTAGGAACATACGTAATTCATGAGGAGGATTAGATTATGCCTAGAGTGACTAAAGAGTCCAAGATTGAGGGGACCTTAGAGTTATGGACCTTGCACTTTGACGGAGGAAGATGCAGAGTAGGGGCCAGAGCTGGAGTTTATTTGGTGTCTCCATCCAAAGAAAAGACCTTAAGGTCATATCATTTCCAATTCATGTGTTCGAACAGTGAAGCAAAGTATGAGGGCCTTGTCCACAACTTGAGTTTAGCAGAACGAATGGGTGCAAAGAAAATACAGGTGTTTGGAGATTAAAAATTGGTGGTTAACCAAGTCTGAGGGCTATCAAATACCAAGAATGTTTGTATGCGATCATACTAACATAGGGTCTGGGACCTGATTGAAGGCTTCGATGCATTCAACATCCAAGCCGTACCTAGAGAGAAGAACTCTGAAGCAGACTGAATGGCAACTGTCGAATCTCAGTTTGAGCCAGCTTTTGAGTTAATTGATAACAAACATTTCATGCGGGTGATCGTATGACCTGTAGTCCCAAATAATGATCAAAGTTGGCAAGTGTTTGATAGTGATGAGCATATTGCATCATTTCTCTAGTTGTTTAGAGAATTTTCTGACCAATTACAACCAAATATTGTTGAGGCCTATGAGGATCAAGTGGTCTAGTTTAGGTCAAACAAGATTCCCATAGGTTTAGTTACTCTCAAGAATCTGTTTGATTCTGATGATGAGAGAAAAGATAAGAGAAATCTTGTAGCTGATAAAGGCGATTACGCCGACTTGCACCTCGAAGAAGATAAAAAGCTTAAGGTCGGGAAAGGAGTCTCGTAGAAGAATAAAGAAAAGTTGAAATGTTTATGTGAGAAGTGTCTAAGTGTGGTAGCATGGTCATATGATGATCTTAAAGGATATGATCCTAGGATTATCCAACACACCATTGAGCTGCTAGAGGGAGAAAAACCCATGCGCCAAAAGCAAAGGCCAATAAATCCAAAGATCGAGTCATTAATGTCTCAAGAATTAAAGAAGTTGATTGAATCTTGGATAGTGTTCCCGATCAAACACAGTACTTGGGTGTCTAACCTGGTGCCGGCCCAAAAGAAGAATGGTGATATAACACTATGCGTCGACTTTCGAGACCTAAATAGAGAGTCTCTAAAGGACCACTACCCTCTGCCTTCTAGGGAGGCAATTCTGCAAACAATTGCTAGTTCTGAGATGTTTTCAATGTTAGATGGTTTCTCTGGCTATAATCAGATTCAGGTGAAAGAGGAGGACTAACACAAAACGATGTTTACCACAAAGTGGGGAACATACACTTATGCTAAAATTCCCTTTAGACTTTCAAATTTCAGAGCCACTTTCCAATGAGCTATGGACACTGCTTTCAAGGATTTGATAAATAACATCATTCTTATTTATCTAGATGACCTGACTATTTTCTCAAAATCTATCGAAGATCATTTTGATCATCTCGAGCTTTTCTTCCAGAAGTGCCAAGAGTTTGGGATTTCTCCGAACCCGAAGAAATGTGTGTTTGGGGTCCCACAAGGGAAGTTGTTGGGTTATGTCGTCTCTCGAAGGAAGGTATTTTTCGGCCCATCAGATTGATGTTGAAAAAGGACCAAGCTTTCAAGTGGACAACGAAAGCCAGAAAAGCTTTCGAATAGATCAAAGAAGCCATCTCTTCTGCTCCCGTGTGCGTTAATCTAGATTTGTCAAAAGACTTCCTCATGTATGTCTTTGGTGGTAGCATGAGTATCACTACTGTCCTGATGCAGAAAGATGATGAAGATAAAAGAGAATTTCCCATTGCCTTCTATTCGTACACTCTAAAAGATTACGAGGTAAAGTACAACTTTGTGGAGAAGTAAAATTTTTCTATTGTAAAAGGGCTAAAGAAGTTTCGAAACCTCATATTGTGCAACAAGGTGATTGTTTGTGTGTCGCACCCTAGCGCGTAGGAATATATTATGGAAGGTGAAATCACTAAGAAGTGAGCAACTAGATAACCAAGATTCTAGAGTATCACATCGATACCAAGCTAGTCAAGACTGTGAAAGGGAAGGGACTGTGCGAATATTTGGCTGGAAACAATGAAGCAACGACTGAGGCTGAAGTCCCAAAACCTATGTTGTTGAATGAGGAGAATTCTGAAGACAATTGGCTGAATGATATAATTAATCTCATGCAAACTGGAAGGTACCCAACCGACCTCACCTCTTTTAAAAGGTGTTTTTATCAACTGTAGAATAATGGCTATGTACTCTTGGAGGGAGTTATTTTCAAGAGGAACTTCAATGGCATCTTGTTGAGGTGTGTGACAAAAGAGAAAGCAAAAAGAATATTGGAGCAGTACCACAGTGGCCCAACCGGAGGACATTTTTCAGCAAAAATTACTGTAATCAAGATTATGCGTGCTGGTTATTTCTGGCTGACGTTATTTAAGGACTCATATTCATTGGTAAGGTCTTGCAATGAGTGTTAGTTCTTTGTTGGGAAAAGGAAAAATGTTGCCATGCCATTGAAACCAATTGTAGTGGAAGAGCCATTTTTTCAATGAGGTCTCGACTTCATTAGCATGATCAACCCGGTTTCATCAGCTAGAAACTGATGGATCCTGATGGCAATTGATTATTTCACTAGGTGGACTGAAGCTGTACCTTTGAAAAATGCAACCGAGGTAGAGATTGTGAACTTCCTAGAGGAACTATTAGCCAGGTTTGTCCCACCAAAGACAATTATCTTGGATAATGCAAGAGATTTTCTCGGCTCCAAAATCAACCAATTTGCACTAAAATACAGAGTCTTCCTAAAGACATCCTCTAACTACTATCCACAAGGAAATGGCCTTGCCGAATCTACAAACAAGAATCCAGTTACTCAAGTCTCTTGAAATCAAGCAAAATGGAGCGATAGAGGTGCAGTTGAAAGAATTAGTTGAAGTTCAAGAGAAATGAGAGCACGCTCTTGAGGAAATGACTAACTGCCAGCAGGTGATAAAGAAATGGTTCAACAAGAAAATTTCTGACCAGGGTCTATAATGTGGAAACTTGGTGCTCAAATTTAATGAGTGCGGAGTGAAGCCTGGTCAGCATGGAAAGTTTGATAGTCTCTAGGAAGGACCATTCAAAATCACACAGTGCAAGCAACACAACTCGTTCGAGTTGGAAACAACGGAAAGTGAGGCCTTGGGCATTCCAGTTAATGGAATACACCTCAAGAAATTCAATTAATTCGGCTTTTGTAGTAAGTGTGTAAATATGTATATATTTTCCTTGCTTTGTTAGTTTTGGGTCATTCTCAGTACTTTCTTAAAATCAACAACCATATTGATGCATGGAAATGAGATAAAATGAAGAAAAGAGCCATACTATAGGAAATACATGTATTGTATTGATTATAGAGATATGTACATTGGTATACATATTGATGTAACGGGGCCCATGGCCATGTTCCAAAAAGTACATATATTGTCGCTGACAAGTGTTGCAGAGAATATTTCAAAAACAAAAAGGAAAAAGAGATCTTCTGGATGTCTCTTCAGACATTCGAGGGTCCACAATAGCAGCAGGTGGTGCACGATGAGGAAACACCATCCTCTCAAAATTCTCATACCACTGCACCTCGTTAAAGGGTTTGATGTTGTGCATCCTCATCAGGAAATGGCACCCGACACAGACTTTGTGTCGATGTTCCTCGTGAGTTTCAAGCTCAAAGCCATGCAAAAAGGGCCTAGTTGACACAGGTCCTCCTCCCTTAGCAAGTCGGCGCAGGTTGCAAGCAGATGGGATTTTGTGGCCAATCTCTATAGCTCTCATGATTTTATCAAGCCCCTCTGGGAAATGTTTGGGAAATTCCTACTTTGTCAGCCTCAAAATATTCCTCTTAGAAACACCAATGTCTAACAGGGAAGCTACAAAGTGGGGACAAATACTGGTGTTCACTCTGTACCGGTCCTCATATTCTACATAGTCTCTGCCTAGAACCCACTTTATGGCTTTCACATATAGAAGATTCTTCATGCTAGTTATGCGTTTCAGTCGCCTACACCTAATTTTTCCAAAGAAGGCAACTTGAGTCTTCTTGCACGTAAGCCTAATTGGTTTTTCCATGACTATTGCTACTCTCGCTAAGTACTAAAGCTAGCAACTATATCCTAGGGCCAATTACTAAGAAATGCTAAGTGCAAATATGGATTTCCAAAATGCCAAGGGGTTCTTTTTTATAGATGAGGAGAGGCTTCTCTAATTGAGCAAGGTATGTTTATGTCAAAGGAAAATGGTATGAAAGAGCCCTGACAGGTTGTGTTGCGGCATGCAAAATAATGAAGATAATCAAATGCAGTTTCAATTTGTTCGAATTAAGCCTTTTCCAAAGGTAGAGAAGGAGATAGCTATCTCCATAAAGGATGTTTCTGTCTCAGTTAAATCAAAGTAAATCTCTTAAGGTGCAGTAATTGGTTAATGTGCCTTGTTGAAGTCAAGTAATCATTAAATGCAAAAAGCTCGTGATAAAATATGGTGTTGTTTTGGTGCCTTTTCCAATAAAATTAGAGCTACCATATGTGAGGTCACATCTCTTTATGTGTGGAATCCTTTGGTGAGTTGGTGGCCTTTTCGCACGCACGAAGGGGTTAGTGTTGCATGGCATAATTAATGTGAAAGATAGCATGTACCCTTGCTAATCTGATATATTCAAAAATCAAAAAGATAGATTGGGGCATCATGCAGAAGGCTTTAATTGTGTGGGGTTGGCAAAGCATGTAACCGCCTTAGTCATTTGTAGAGATAGAAATTTTTTTGAAAAGGTAAGTAGCAGAGTCTTTCGAAATACAGGTAAAATGGCTGAAATTGCAGAAAGCTCAGCTCAAACCACCACCCCTAAGAACATTGAGGAATGAAGGATGCATGGACCTTGTGTGAATATCTACACCCAGGTTTCTTATGCAACCCTAGGCATTCTAGCTAAACCTTCATGGCCCTGTACTAAGCTGGCGGACCAGAAAATGTTAAACGCAATTTCTCCTTGAAACCAAGCTTTGGTTTCAAAGGATTGGGATAATCTTCACGATCCAGAGTTATCTTAGAACCCCAATAGTTTAAGAGAGGTTGCATGTGAAAATATGAAAAGCATCAGTAATCCTTTTCCTAGCCAATTGTGGAATTGTGGTCTTCCCCAGTATATGGTTCCTTTGGTGCACTATTGTCCAAAGATTGTGGCTGCTTGTGCTAGAAGTTTCGTCGTCGATTCAGGAATTATAAGCGATCATAATTTTAAGGTGGTGATTAGTCACCAAGCTCTCCAGGATATGTTGTGCATCCCTCTGAATTCCCTTGAGGGTGTTGAGGATTTTGATATTTCTAGGTTGCGAAATTACTAAAGGATGCTGAGAGCTACACAACAATTTTTCAATGCCAAAAAAAGTAAGCCATCAGATAACTTCATCCCTCCTAGCTTTCCTCTTAGTCTAGCTACTTTTAAAGTAGACATGACTTTCATATTCTCTATGTTGGTGTTGGTATGTGGGTTGGATATGGATAAGGAAGTCTCAGACTTCCAGATGAGCATAGGCTTTATGCTGAAAAAGAATAAAGAGCCTCTACTAATGGACTTTGTGAAAGTCATTACGGAAAGGATGTGCCAACAACTGAATGGGTTTGAGCCTGGTTCCAAGTTCAGGTATTCTTCTTTCTTGGCCTACATGATTTTACATCAGAACTCGGATTATTTCCAACAATTTCTACCCTTGGCAGTATTTGACGAAAATGGCGCTAGAAAGTCAGTTTTGACTTGGACTCATGTCCTCTCAAAAACTTTTTGATTATTATTTTTTTTTAGATGCATTCCTAGCTCTGACTTTAAGAGCTTTGGATCAAACAGGAGGTAAGAATTTTGGGCGCTTGACACAGAGTCAAATATCATGGATGAGAGGCCTTGTACCACCTTCTGATTGGTTCTTTGGTTTAAATTTTACAATTCTCCGCATGTAGGGTTTCGTCTGAGAGCCTTTCCGACTCACGTGTTTTGTTTCAGATAGGGTGTTGGCCTTGGAGGTTTTCTGGTAGTTGTGCAACATTGAAAATGATTATTGGGGATGGAAGCATTTGAATTCCTATCCGACGTTACCAGTCATGTTTGGCTCTGTAGCATTGGTCAAGAAGAAATTTTTGAGGGTGAATAGTTTTGAAGTGTTGTTTTCCAAGTTAGGTCACCTTGGATTGGTGGTTATCTATGATACATGGTGCTATAATCCAATGGGTAACTTGGCAGAGGTAGGCATTAAGATCCCTCACCAGCCTCGGTATTTTGGGACCCTTGGAGAAATGAAAATGAGGGAAATAAGAGATTATACATCAGCCTCGAGCACATTCCTTCTAGCTCAGGTTGGCCACCTTGGCTGAATTTCTACTGTATAATGGACAATCCTAACTTGAACCATATAATAAATCAATTCCTCTACAGTCAATTAGCAAGGCTTGGTTGGAAGCCTGAAAAGATTAAGGATTTCTATATTTATAGAAAAGAGAAAAAGAAGACTGTTATCAATCAGATATGCACCCTTTGTCAGATTTGGAAAAATCAGACTATTTGTTGAAACATGGAAACTCTTTTCAGATGTGGGTGATCTATGCGAAAAGAGAATCTCCAGAGTGAGCTGGTTCTCCGAATGATGGATCCTATTCTAAGTGATTTTTAGATAAAGAGTTAGAAGGATGAACTGGATTTAAAAATTAAGACTGAAATTCTATCACCTAAAATTATTGACCAATCTTCAAGAAGATTCTGATAATAACTCACTCTCACCACCTCTTTAAAACTTGATTCTCACAATCTCACAACACATATAATCCAAAAGTGATTTGTGCAAAGGTTTGAAATAAACACAAGGCACAACCTAAATTAGCATGCAACTCCTACAAATCACCTAACAACAGTAAGACAAGAAAAGGATTCAATAGATTTGAATCACAAGACACATCAAATTACTATTGCAACTCATAAACAAGAACTGAGAAAGGAAAACTCTGTCGTTTTATTGAATGAAGGAGTGAAAAACTCTCAAAATCTGAGTACAAAGAATTTTACAAATTCAAAAATGTGTAAGAGCAAGAAACTAGAATCTGAACTGAAAAACACTAAGTTTTTCACAAGATATATCTCCAAAACCCTAATCTAAGCTCAAGAAGAAAGCTCAAGGAAAGGTATCAAAAACTACCTCAAAAGTCTGCACAAAAGTGAAAAAAACACACTTTTTGCATATACACATTGAAAAGCTCCTCAAAAAAGGCCAAATCTGCTTTTAAAGCAAGAAAAACACCTTATCTCTTCATCGGGAAACCCAAATCCGACCAAGGAAATATCTCTCTCAAATTTGCTAAAAATAGCAAAGAATAAAAACAATTTGTTTAATTCCTGATTTACATAGCTTGCAGATTTTATATTTTCCCAACTTTCTTTATTTTTGCAATTAAAGATTTAGGAAAATATTTTTCAAAACAATTACAACCTTATTTCTCCATTTACAATAATTGATTCTCTTAAAAAATCATAAAAATACAAGGCATATCTCTTCCCATCATAATTGATTTCTATAAAATCAATTAAAAACAAACAAAGCTAAGACACATATCTTACCAAGGCACTTAAAATAGAACACCTTAGTCATTATTTTTGATAAAATCCCACCCCATAGGATTGATTTCTATAGATAAAATTTAGGCATGAATATTATTGATTTCTCTAAAATCAATAAAAAAAAATGAAAACTAAGGCACAAGCAAAATAAACCAAGGCTTCTATCGGCCACCATGGGTATCTTTGCATAAACCCTAAAGTCTAAGGTCATAAAAATGTTTCATTGGCAATCCTAAAGACTTAGGCAAAATCAAAATATGAAAATCTCCCATAAGGCTTGACCTAAAGAATGCATAAGATAAAACAATAAGGCAAATATCCCCTAAGTCAAATTAGGGTTGGGAAATGGAACAAAACCAAAGTGAAACCCTAAAAGCACTTCATTATAAACTATCATTTTTTGGAAGAAAGGCTCTACAAGAGGGAATGCGTCACCACCATTAGGTTTCTCATTTTGAAGCTTGAAACTTCACATTATTCTTCAGATTTTCCTCCTCCAACTGGGTTGACTCTTGCTCTGCAATTCATGGTAAGTTGTTCATAGTTTTTTGTGAGTTCCATTCACTGTGTTTTTTTATATCAAAAATCCATTAAGGTCGCGGATTTACATGTATTTCCTGATGCACTTTTTGTGCCTTGTGCTCTCCTTGTTGATACATCTTTGCTCTATCCGCCATGTGTGAGCTTGAGCCCTGCATCTAGAAGCTCTCTGAGAGCTTGACCGTGGCACGTCTTTGCTTCTCTATGGCGCGAATGGTAAGCTCACTGTTCTCCTGCATTTATCTTTGCATTTTCAAAAGCTTAAGAAAGCTTGATACCTTTGCAAAAGGTCGTTCTCCATTGATAAATTCATGGCCATTACACAGGTCGCGCCATGCTTAAATGCTTTCAATACATTTTGTTTAGAATTTTGTATGAAATCTCCATTGTTTTTTCTCAGATTTGAGGTCTAACACGCATACTAAAGCTTTCCATTTCAAAAATGAAATTTTGAAGCTGAAAAATCCTCTCCTTGGCTGCGGCCACTCATACACCAAATGGGTTTTCCTTGTAATTTTTTGGGTTCGACCCAAGAGAATATAGTGTGTATTCCGCATTTCGAAACAAACCCTCATGTGGGTGTCTGCTATTTTGAAGGAAATGCATTTCTTTTGCTTCTCTTTTGAAAACCCCACATGGGTAAGCTGGAAATTGTACTATCTGTATTTTAATCTCAAAACCCCAATGTGGGTATTCTAGAAAATGAAAGAAAACCATGTTTGTTCTGTTTGGAGCTCGACCCATGAAGATATCTCACTTTCTTTTATAATTTCTAACTAAACCCCTACATGGGTACTCAGTATTCTGAAGAGAGCTTATTTTGATGCATTTGAAAATTGAACTTAACCCACCATTGTACAAGTTCTGCATTTATAAAACCCCATGTGGGTATTCTGAAAAATGAGAAATTTGTATTCTATTAAAAACCCTTTCATGGCATTCTAGAAAATGCAAGAAAACTCTCTGTTATTTTGCAGCAGCATTGTACTTATGAATTATGAGTATTTTGAAACAAACACCACCTTTGATTGTTTTGAGCTTTTAAACTTGATAACAACTTAGACTTAAGTATTCATGGTTGTAGCTCCACTTGTATTTTTCAGTTTACTGTATTTCCTTTGACTGAAACCCTAGCTCGAGGGTATTTGACTGACACCATTTGTTCACAGGGCTAACACCCTAGCACTGGCATACTGAATAAAACATTGTACTTGTGGGTTATAACTAATTTGAAATGAATACCACCTTTGGCTGTAAGTTGATAGCCAAACATGGATAACCCATTTTTCAAGAGGAAAAAAACTCCTGATTTATGTGCATTAATCCTAGACTTAAGTCCTCATGGGCTGTAGCTTCACATCTGTATATTGACTCTTCACACTTCCTATAGCTTTTACTTGCAGAGACTTAAAATATATAATAACTCCAGATGAATTCCAGTACTTTTTATGCATTAATGAAAAGCTTTAGTAGATGGAGCACATTTATCTTAAATGACACCATCCTACACGCAGAAATTTCTTTGACTGGCACCATTAGATGTTTGCTTGCTCAGTCTATTATGCCTTCACTCAAATCTTTTAAAAGCTTTGTTTAATCTGGAAATGCCTTTTCATACTCAAATTCTTATCAAACATGTTCATGTCCATTTTCTTCGATCTCATACAATGATACTTTGAAGGCATACCTTGAATGGTGAAAACAGATGCACAACTCCATTTGCAATACATATCAAACAATAACAAATCCCTTGTATTGTTTACTCCACTTAATGCAACACAATGAAATACCCGAGGGTTGGAAAACCTAAAGCTTCCTCCATGCTTGACTATCCTTTAAATGTATGCTCTTCCACTTGGCACTCTTCATGCATTTTTATGTTCCATTATGAAAACTACTCTCTGATGCTTGTTATCTTCATATAACAACTTGTATGCCTCCAGAAAACAATAGGCATTCCAGCTTGAGCACTTATGAGATAAAGCAAACTGAAACTCTACAAATACTTGCATGTTTTAATTGCTCATTAGTGCTTAATTGATAAGGCATTATGTATGCCTGTTCACTATCATTGTTTATGAGACATAACACTATTGCTCCCTAATAGAAAAATATGAAACAACATTTAATGCGATCAGACTTAAAGCATCAAAACAATACTATGGCAGCAAAAGCAATAGTGTAACAATATTTTAGATTTTCAATCATGAAAATGATTCATTTCAGTTGAATTGATTGAACTCATTAACTCTACTGTCCACCTGTAGCTTTCAGAAAAGCATATTACTTGATTGTTATGAGTGAATAGTTGGCTTAATGGCTTTGATGAATGAACTTCACTTTACTCTTTCAGCTGTATAGTTCTGATGAACATGATGATTGCATTCCTTCATTCAGCCCCATCTTTAATACCAAAGGGGCAGCACGTCGAGCTCTACCCTTTTGGGAGCCCGCTTTTTCCCACATGCTTGGTCTTCAAAAGATAATCAGCTACATGAATTTTCCTATACCTGCACAAGGAAACAAATGATGTTAGCATAAAAACAATATGTGATGATGATGTTCTCTCTTTTCAGTTCATGCTTTTGTTCCTTCGTTTTAGTTGCTTCTATGCATTGCAAGAGTTGAAATATATCTCTGTTAGTATAGCATGTAATATAGTTCATATCCCGAGCTCTTACTTGACGTTCTTCTCAATCTTTTACAGGGACAATCGAGAGCTGAAGCAGAATGGAGCAAGCTACGAGGCGTCAACCAAAGACCAACTCAAGCAATGATGGATATGTCCCATGTTATCTTCTTTTCACTTTCAGTTGTATATTTCCTTTCTTGTTATGAATGGAAACGGCTAAAACTACGGCTTGTGTGGACATTTAATTCCGTTCTTTCATTTCCATTCTGAAAGAAAACATTAAAATGAAAAGTTGTATTATCATTTGTATTCTTGCAATCAAATGAAAACATGTAATGTGAATCACTTCAAGGAATAAACGGAAGCATTCTGTTATGCTTTATCATTTGTATATTTAGTTTTGTACTCCATTTGACTTGTAAATTACTTAAAAGCAATACTTCTGAACTCAACTATCTCAAAACACTTGCATAACTATCACTTAATGAATGATAAGTATAGTGAAAACAACACTTAAGCATATGCAGAAATAATTGTATTTTCACTTTCAAATATGACACTATTTAATCAGCCCCACCAATTGAGCTGTAGCGAAAAATTGGTAACAAAGACTAATGGGCTCTTTCAAGAGGTGGACTCAAACAACCAGTTCAATGAAGTCTTTTACTACGAGCACTCAGATAGTGATGATTCTCCTAATCCCTCGAGGTCTGAGAGGTGTGGTGAGGTAGAAAGTGCAGCCCTAGAACATGAAGTAGCCCAAAAGGCTCCAATGATCGAGAAAGGTCTTGTGCAAGGAGAGATGGTCAGTGGACAGTAGTTGCAATGTGAGAGCTCTTCAAATACACAACTTTCAAAGCCAACTAGCTCCTCTAGATCAAGGAAGAAAAGTTTGAGCACTATTAGGCACCGTCGAAAGTTTATTTTGGACCTTGATGATTCCCCGAAGGAGAAGAGACCTTGGATCGAGGAAGCAGGAAGAGGAGGAGAAGAACGGTATGAAGAGGTAGTTGTATCCGCTACAAATCTTCAGGAAACTCAAGTACATTTCTCCCCTTCTCTCTCTTCTATTTCTTTAGTCCCCTACACGTTTTCTTTTGCCATTTCACTCGTGTCAGTTGTTCCTCTCACTAGTCACCCAAGGCAGGTTAACATCAATTCCCCTAGGGGTCCTCACTCGCCTCCTCCTATGTCTACTACCCCTCAGGTGCAAGTAATGGTAACGCATCCTAGCCCACTAAGTCAACAATTTGTATCTCTGATGTCTCAGTGTCAAGTGGCTACTTCCCCGCCCTTTTTCCCTGCTATGCTTTCACCATCTCAGAGCAGCCAATTTATCCCACCTTTTTCACCGACAACTGTTACGAGACCTAGCAAATCTGCTTATATGTTAAGCAAGCTATCATTCCCATTAGAAGTTCTCGGGAATTTCCTTTTGCCGGTGGATTAGGTATTTCGCCCCAAGAGTATTTCTCGTAGGTGGATATTACCAAAAGTGCTTGGGCCAGCCAATACAAAAAAGAAGGGCGAAGAATGCAATCAAACCTGCAGAACCCCTTATGTAGACTGTGTTCAAAGAAAGTCAAAATTCATTGATGTTTGCGAATAAGATACCCAATGTCATCAAGCCGTTTGGAGAAATGCATCCAAGTGATTATTTTTGTTACCTACTTTTACTTACAGCTGAGGTCAAGTCAGATTTATTGGTTTTAATTGCTGAAAAGCCTTTCATTACCTATTATTTTTTTTCACTCTGAGTTAAAACAAGTAAAATTGGATGAAGTTCATCGTTTTAAGGTACAGAAATTTTCATGTTTTACTGATTGAATGTTCAGTAATCATCATTGAGACCATTTTGCATGTGAATCATAGTTTATTGTGCAAACGTCTGAAACAGA
The DNA here is from genome assembly GCA_007258455.2 of Sequoia sempervirens. NCBI lineage: Eukaryota > Viridiplantae > Streptophyta > Pinopsida > Cupressales > Cupressaceae > Sequoia > Sequoia sempervirens. The sequence goes on along the minus strand of VDFB02350972.1, from coordinate 65,115 downwards.
AAATTGTAAAGATTTGCATAATAATGCTTTTATTCATTCTGTAAAAATGTTGAATTCCACACAAGCTGTGGAAGTAACTTTTTTGATTCTTATGATCAAAGGAAGAATGCATAAATAAACTGTATGCTATACAACTGAAAATAACAGAAACATAGGGTAGGAGGTGATTCCTCATTGCCTGGAATGACGAATCGTTGACAGTTGAAGACGTCAGCTCTAGCTCCAATTTCGGTTGTAGCTTCCGTTCCAGCTCCAAAAGCGTCTGCAAGGAATATGAAAGAGGACGTTAGAGTTAATCTCTAAGCAATAACGGATCAATCCTATCATACATCTACACTACCAACAGAAATATAACATGCAGTCGATCAAGCATCCATCAGATAACTGCAAAAAATCAGAAAATGAAGGAATGTAAGTCAATGGAAGCTTTCAGCTTCTTGTCTTTTGCTGACATGTTTGTTTCAGTGTGCAGGAGTAGGTTTATCGTGTTCATTTATCAGATATGTGGAGTAAAACGGGCTCCCACAAGGGTAGAGCTCGGCATATCAGGTAAATACCTCTCATTCACATCATACTTGACAGTCATTGATATCAACTATAGTTTTAAATAAGAAAGCTGTCATAAAAGCAACTCATAGCAGCAGTGTTCAATTCAACAACAGCATCCATAATATGAGAGATGGTGATAGAAGTTTTTTGCAAATGAATTACAAAGAACAAAATTTCAAACAGCCAACAGCTATGGAAATAGCATCAAAACAAAAAAAAAAAGAGAGACAATGAAACAGTGAAAAATATTTCCAAGTGGTTATACTGGAACAACAATGTCAATATGTCTAAAACAGTTATAAACATGTTGTAGTTTGGTCAAGTGAATCAACAATACAGAAATTTCTGTCATTTTCTACTTATGATCATGCATATCAAGTACTATTTTCAGCTTAAGGACACCATTGTGTTCATACAAAGAACTAAGAATGATCAGTCTATTGATCAAGTTTATGCACAACAGTATGGAGGACAACAATGACAGTCATTTGCAAGTTTCTTTTGCCAAAGACAGAGTGATAGCATGACATTGATCTCAGGTACCGAATGTATGCATATTCATGAAAGTGACCAAGTGCATAGAACATATTTATGTTTTCATTGCTAAATGATTCAATTTTAAATCCATCAGCACAGGAAATCAAACAAAAAGACCTACAGCAATGAGAATTAAAGAGAACATGAAGGACATTTAGTACAAAAGGCAAAATAACTATTCTTCACTTCTTTGAAGGAAAAGAAAGACGTACTTTTGTTCTATATTTTCATTGAATTCAAGCAAGTTTGTAACTTCAGATCTCTAAGCCAATAAATACAGAAAATGCAGCCTATACAGTGAGAAAGATTAAGAACAAACTGGAGTGTTTTTCTTCAAGTCTAGATAAAAGATTGCTTTTAAAACAAAAATCAGATTTCTAAATAGCACTTTGCTATAAAACAGAAAATGCAGCCCATGGAATTTAGATACAGTGAGAAGATTAACACCAAAATGGAAAGTTCTTTTTAAAATCTGAGAAAAGCTTGTGTTTTAAAACAAAAATCTCAATGAGATTAAAAAATGCCCAGCTTCAGTTTTAAAAGAAGACGTGGCTGTAATACATAGCAAATCAAAGATTTTTATCTATTATGAGTTCAAATGCTATGTTTTTTGCAAAAAATCAAAAGAAAAGAACAGCATAATGTGGCTATATTTTCAGAAAATTAAAGTATTTTATCTGTTATGTGTTCCAAATGAAACGTTTTTGTAGAAAATGTCCATGGCGCAGCTTAAACAAAGTATTTCTATTGTAGATTCAAAAGAACAGAAACCAGATTTCGAAGTTCTTCATCTCTTAAGAGTTCAAGTTAAACGTTTTTTGCAGAAATCAAAAGGAAATCTTCATGTACCAGCTTAAAAGTGAAGTATGTTGTAGATCTAAAGAAGAAAAGACCAGATTTTACTTTATATTATGTTTGTTTCTTTATTTCTGGAAAAGATGCTTCAAAGAAATCATGACGTGGCTGTTTTTTCTACAAGAAATCAAAGTATTTTATCTCCTGTGAGTTCATGATGAAACTTTTTACATAAATCAAAAGAAAATGTCCATGGTGCAACTTAAACAGAGAGAAATATTGCAGATTCAAAGAACAAAAGGCAGATTCGAGTCTATAGCAAGTTTATTCTTTATTTTTAAAGAAAATACTTCAAAGCTTCAAGTTCACAGCTTACAAAAAATGAAGAAACTTTCAGAAAAATGCAAGTTCACAGCCAGATTCGCATGAAAAGAAGAAAAGGCAAACTTTTATCTAAAATACCTCTCAAAATCTTCATTGTTTCGAATTTGAAGAAGAAACAAAGCAAGTTCGTGGCCCATAATGCTAATGGCGGCCTAAAAAAAAGTGCAGATTTCATCCCAGATTTGCAAGAAGATCACACAGCAATGAAAGAATGTCATTTACAGCAGAAAATCACGTCCCAAAGTGCCTCAACATTTTTGAAAAAATGTCATTTTCTCTTATTTCGACCAAAAGACCCCAGATTTGAGTTCAGCAATGGCAGAAAATACCAGAAACAACAAGTTCATGACTTCAAGATGACAATGGCGGCCAAGAAAAGACCAGATTTGAGCTCTTTAATGGTGAAAATACACAGAAAAGATCAAATTTGTGGCTAGGGTTTGAGGAGTGGCGGCGCCCAGCAAAGGAGAAGCAAACAAATAAAATGCAAATGAATGCCTTTGTCTTCTTTTAGGGTTCGAACCCTAAGTGTTCACCCTCATTTTCCTTTTCCTCTTAGCTTTATTCCTTCAGCAAAATTTCTCCAAGGCTTTTAAATCAAAAATATAATGCTTAGAGAAAATCTTTTAATTTTGCATTTTTATCAAAATGAAAATCTTTGTTAAAAATGGTTAATGAATCATTTTTAATAAATGATTTTATCAAAATGCAAAGTTAGTGCTTAGGAAATCTTTTTAATTTTGCATTATTAAAACCAATTGTAAACCTTTATTAAAATGATTTGTTAATCATTTTTAATAAATGATATTATTTAAATGCAGAATTAAATTTGACCTTGCTAGGTGGTATTCCAACTTGCACTTTAAAAATTTGTAAAACTTTATTTTTAAAAGTGATAAATTATAAATCACTTTTGAAAAATAAATGTTATTAATGCAAGTTGAAGATATTTGAGATATGACAAGAGGAGCCTTTAAGTGGAGCATTAAATCTTGGAGATATGACAATCTGTTTATGCCAAGTGGATGTTTTGGGTTGCTGGATTCAGGGGAGGAGTTTTTTACTGATGTGACACCTTTTTTAAGACTTTTGAGTCCTATTTATGAGGATTTTTGTTCCTATCCGGGTCTGGGAGACTTTTTCCTATTTTGGGTAAGTTGTTGGAAAGTTTGAGAGCCTTCTTTTAGGGCATTTTTTACCAAATCCGACCCCTTATCCAAGGTGGGGCCCTTTTTCTAGGGTGGAGAGTTTGAGCTTATTTATTCTCTTCTTCATTCCTTTTTATGGATGCAACATTCTGGAGTGGAAGAGGCTTTGTACTTTTTGGAGAACAGGGTTCTATTTTGGTTCCAAGTATTGTATCAGACTTTGGAGTATGTATTTTCAGAGCCTTTGAGGGCCTTTATACAACATTTTGGATCTATTTCTGGTGTCATGTTTGTATGCAAATTGGTGATTGATCTTTCTTTTTTGTGTTTCTTATCTGAAACCTTTTAAGTTTGTCTCATTTTGGCATCTTTGTGACTAGGAATTCTCTTCACAGGTTAAGGGTTGTATCAATTTTTAGATATATTTATTGTGATTAATATCCTTTAAATATCATTCTGATTTCAGATCTTCCTTTGAAATATTTATGTGTTGAGGGATTTTACCAGTTATTGTATCATCATATAAATGGCTGTAGGTTCATTCTGTGCTAAGGAAAGTGATTTTGGTGTATCACCCATTAATTAGTTTAAATCTGCAAGTTATTTTTATCCCTTTTCTTCCCCTTTTCCCTCTAAAATCTTTAGGTTTGAAGAGCAAAAATAGATTTTTATTCAACAGGAACCGGCCTAGAATCCGGAGGTCTCATTTTCAGTATTGCATATCCCACATGTAGAATTTGAGTCCCATGTTATGCCAGATTGCTGAGCTTGAAAATCTCAGTAGGGTGCAAATTTGGTGCATAACAATTTTATCAATGTCGTAGGACTTGATTTGCAATAGGCTCATCCACAGGACAAAGTGGAATTAATGAAAGAAACCCAAAGGGTTGTGACAACAGATTTCCTCAAACTCAGTCGCTAGATGAAGAAGAAAGATGAGTAAATTTCAGACCTGAAAGGAAAGGTGGAGATTTGGTCAAATAAGCATAAGGCTTAGGAGATCAAAATCTATCGGCTACGGGATGAAATAAATTCCTTTGAGAGCAAAGTCGCTGAACTGCAGGCTCTAGATGCGGAGGTTGTTCCAACCTTGTGGAGAGAAATTGAGCAATTCCTGGCGATTGAGGTGGCCCTCCGCAATGAATTGAGGCATGCAGGCGATGGTTTGAAACAACTCCAGCAGAGTACCAATGATGAGGTAAATGGAATGAATGTTGCATTGGAGCAAGAAACAGAAAAGCAAAGACAAACCGAGTTGGCCTTGAAGGAGAAGGAGGAGGAAAGTACTACTCTAAGGGGTCAGATTTCAATCCTGGAGGGAAGCATTATGGAGTTGAAAGCAAAATTGAGCAGCAAGGCTACGAAGGTGGACCTTTTTGAGAACCCAGCCTCTTGCATCCCAAATGAACCCGCTAGAAATAGCCAAAGAACTGCATGCATCATACTGGGATAAGGTTAAGTCACTATGCCTTACCTTGCAACCCACTCTCAAATTTATGGCGCATGCTACCAACTTTTGCAGGGTGGTTAGTGAAACAATGCAACAGGTGTAGGAAATGACTTCTAATAGAGTTTCAGAGGCCACACAATTGTTGAGAAAATTGTATACCGCTTATGATGAGGCATTGAGTAGTGTGGGGGTCGAGGACCAAACAACGATAGTCATGGACATGAATGTTCTCATTTCTATGCATGAGGCCATCCAGCATGTCAGTGAGTGTAGAGCAAAGCTGACACAGATTACCTATGATATGCGGGCTAAATTTTCCTGACTTACTCAGCGAGGGCTTCTTCCCCCTTCTTGGCTGACCAAACAGTGGTAGGCCTAGAACACATCATTGAGAGGATTGAGGAGAAAAAACAAGATTTATCTATATTCCAGTCTTTCAATCAACCTCCAACTGCCGCCAATATTGAAAACATCGTGCATTAATTGGCGCATTTCTTATTCCAGCTTGAGTCTGAGGTGAAAATATCTGGTGGATTTCCTTTTAAGGCAATTATTGATTTAAACATGACACATGAAAACATACGCACCCTGTTTGCACCATCAAACGAGGTCTAGATGTCCCTTCAGGCTACCCTCTCCTAGCTGTGAGCAATTAGTCTATGAGGTTGAATTGGTCTGCAAGGCCATGATCTGGAGTTTCTCATTCTGTAGGAGAAATGTCCCTATGAGTTTCCAAGTTGTGAATATTTATTCACGCACCGCTCTTTTCCTTCGCGGTTTTTCTTTCCCTCGTGCCTTCGCCTTTTGTTTTGATACCGCTCATAGCTTTTCGGCCATTGCCACATGGAACCCTATCAGAGCTTCCCTTTGAGGCACTTCTCCTTCCTTTTTCCGAGCTCCGGTTGCTTGATGCATTGCCTCCGCCTGCTTTCTGTTCGAATGGTGCCCACACCGTAGTTGCTTTTTTTGGGAGCTTTCTGTGTGGTGATTGCTCAAGCATTCGTTGTTTTTGCTCGATGGTTGTTGCAACTATTTTCATTTTTCTACCATGTGTCCTTTCCTTGTGTTGTTTCATGGCCCATCTCTCCTCGGGACATCCCTATTGGCATGGTGCCTTTGCATTCTTTCTGTTGGTGCCTGTGCGTGGGAATCTTTTCTCGTTGGTGGCTTTGTGGATCATCTTTCTTGTTGGGTCTCTAGGCGGTGCGCTGGCTTATTTAAGCATCCCTTTCTTCATTTTATGTTGTTAGATGGACTAAATTTCCTAGCACTGAGAATTAGCCTCTGTAGTGTTTAATATTAAATCTAAACTTGCAAACTGTGCCATTATGTTTCGGCCTCTCTATTTTCAAGCATTTGATAAGACATTGGATTGTGCTTGCATTTTCTAAAAATATATGAACATCTGTTTCAAGCTTTTGTAATATTTATATGGCTTAGCATAATACAAATCATGTTGCTACTCTTTTGTGTTAGCTTATGTTGTGTGGGTTATATTATGCAAATGGTTTGATGCTCATATGTTTGTAGTGCTGGGAATTTTCTCTTTAATATACACTAGTTACTACCTGAGCCTTTGTTTTTGCAATGTGCTTACTTATCTCATCACTGATTCAGCGCATCAACTTAGCTTAGATTTATTTACTTTATGTTTATCTTCTTCCCCTTTTATTCCCCCCATTAAAAACGAAGAGTCGGCTTCGATAAAATCCCGGAGGTCACTTAGCTACGCGCACAAGTCCCCCCAATAGCTAAGTTTCCCATAAGGATGTTGCTTGCAAATTTTTGCATCAACAAACATCACATAAGCATCATAAAGCACATAGAAATAAAATGCATCCATCATAATAGAATCATAACACATAGATGGATAATCATCGCTGCATATAATATAACCTCAAAATCATAATGTCAAAGTGTACAAGGATATCCAAAGGTACAAGAGATACATCAATATAAAAAATGACAGTATATCAATATGTCCCAACTGAATCAAAGAAGTATACATCATGTCCCAAAATGCTCCAAGTCATGTCATCATATCTAGGAGCTATGTCGTGTTCCCCCCAGACGGTGTTGGCATCACTGGACCAATACCTCCCCCACCAGATGGACCTACACCAAGATCTCTCTGATCTCTCAGAAGTGGTTGTGTCACACCTCTACTAGTGGTCCGAGAATGGGACCTACCTGACCAGGACTACACATAACTCTCCCTACGCTCTGGAGGAACTACCTCATGATATCTCAATCTGTAAAACTCAGCCTCCTGGGCAGTGCACCATACCTCTCTAAAGTAATTTTTTGAACCTGTGGCCTCTGCAACTTGTTGTAGTCTCTTGGCAATGCCCTCTACCTGATCCACCCGAAGTCTCATACTATCCATCGCAGCCGTGAGAGTAGCAATCTTCCCCTGCAGCTGAACCTGTTCCTGGACCTGTGTAAGTTGGGCCTGTACCTACTATACCTGTTATCTCGCAACATCCCTCTCTGTCATTAGTGTAGTAATTTTTCCCTGAGCTTGTGTAAGCAAAGCTTGCACCTATGCAAGCTGACCCTACAGTGTCTGTACCTGTACCTGTAATGCAACAATCTGAGTCTGCTACTGCTATGAGGGAAACCTGATCTACACGTGTTGCTAGGCTACCACCACCAATGATCACCTCTTTCAAGGCACTCTAAAATCTCAGACATCTATCTCTAGCCTTCCTCCACCCTCATCGCCTCCTCTACCTCTTCCATCTCCATCCCCATCCCCATCCCCGTCATCACTGTGCTCTGCCTCCTCCTCGTCCTCATCTCCTCGACCTCTCTATCACCTATGCCCATGAACTACTACCCTCTCCTCCTCTAATAGTGGAACTGGCTCATCTGGGATGGAGATTCATGGAAATGAATGTAGTGCGAGGTACTGTGCATACTCATTTGACATCAAAGCCTCAATGATATCTGGCCGAATATCCCATAATATAACTTGTAAACTCTAGTACTCCTGCACTACGTCATATGACAAAACAGGCCCCCACTCTATAGCATCCATCAGACGGCATGCATAATGGGAAACTCCCTGGGGCATGCCTTGCACCCAGCCATACTGACGCCACACCCTCCTCAACAAAATCTCTTGATAATGAACTGTGTCTGACCAATGAGGTACATCGACTGGCACAAATAGGACATCTCGATATTGTCCTTTGGCCACTGCTCACAATCAAGGTAGGGCCGCCATGTCATCGACTCTAGATCATCGAGTACTCTCCTTAAATACTCTAGTTTTCCCAGCCTAGGTTGAGCAACTAGACCTGCATAGGCATGAACGTATGGCCTCATGGCTGGGCACTATCTGTCTGTAACTAGACAAGTGACTGCTATATGCTCCCACACCCATATCTAAAGCAATGTGACCCCTTATGACAAACTGGCCCCTCGCAAATAGACCATCTGGTGCAAATCATGGTATAGATGGGTGAGCATGCAACATCCCCATGCATATTCGGTTCCTTGAGCAATCATGCTCTCAAGAATCCTACCCCATCCAACTGAAAGTCCCTTTGACCTGCGGTCAAGACAAAGGAACCCTCCAATGAATCCGGCAAGCACAGATGACAGTGTGGCATAAGCATCTACCATACCTCTCCATGGAATCTCGTAGCCACATATCTGATCATCCTGGAATACTCTCCTCAATGCATGGGTCTCGCTTTCTTAGTTGAATCATATAATACTAGCTTTCCAACAACAAGTATCCGCATAATCTGATGGACGTCCTCTAGAGTCATAGTCATTTACCCAGTGGGAAAATGAAAGGTGTTATGCTCACTATGCCACCTCTCTACTAAGGCTATCAATAGACCCCTGTTAATCCTAATCTGGGGCATATCTATAAGAGAGGACAATCCACATCGTGCAATAATGGTTGTCTCAGGATGCATCATGTGGGGAACCAACTCTCATGTCCTAGGGAAGCACTCTCTAATTTGCAGACTCATCAAAGGTTCCTATCATCACAAAATATCGCAAATTAGTAACCTTGTCAACCAATCAACATCAATCAACCTATCAATCTAATCAGCTCTGGTGAGACTTTGATCAAATCTCGTGAGCATCAATCTATCATTCGACCTCGCTTATCATGAGTTCAATCAACCAATCAATCTATCATTCAACCTCACCTATCATGAGGTTAATCAATCAATCAATCTATCATTCAACCTCACCTATCATGAGGTTTATCAATCAATCAATCAATCAACCTCGCCTATCATGAGGTTTATCAATCAATCAATCAACCTCTCCTATCATGAGGTCAATCAATCAATCAAACTATAATTGATCCTTGTCTATCATGAGGTCAATTATCATCGTCCTATCATTGAACTTCGCCTATCATGAGTTCAATCATCATCTAATCTATCAACATCATCAATCATCATCAAATAAAAGGTTGACGTGATCAAAAATCATCAAAATCAAGGAGTCTAATTAAAAATTCATCATTATGCCATATATGCACTAAAACAGTCTTTCTATGCACTAAAATATGCATGCGCCATAAAAATTTACCAAAGCACTATAACAAAATTTCTATTCGCCGAACTATCCAATGTGCAATCAAATTTGCTCAATGCACTAAACCCCTCCCTCAATGCGCTAAGTATACCTATGCGCTATTTCGGTACTTCTATGCACTAATTCAAGTCACCTATGCGCCGAATCTACCTATGCGCTACAACAGTCATTCAATGTGATAAAACCCTACTTCTATGCGCTAATCACTTCTATGCACCGTTACAGTCTATGAATGTGCTACTGTAGTGCTCGTATGCGCTAAAATAGTAAAATCTGAATTCAAAACATGAAAAAGGAGGGAAAAATGTAATGCACAATTTACGAGGAGGTTTTTTAGGGTACATACCGAAGGTTCGTATGCTGTCAGCCAATTGTAATGTTTAACACGCTCGAATCGATGTGTGTGGTAAGGGATCACCATTTTGCTCCAAATTGCTAGATTGTTCAATCTCTCAAATCTTCAAATTGCAAATGCACAAATGAAGTTTGAAAACACCTTTTTAACCTTTTAAAGGTTAATTAAGAGGGATTTTTGTGGCATTGATTTATTTTATTTTCCAAAGGGGCTTAATTAATCAAATCATCACCTGGTGGCTTAAACATAATTTTTTGGGAGATAAATTGTTTATGGAGCATAAAATTTTGAAATCATCATCAAATCATTGAAAAATCATCAAAAAATTCAAAAATTCGCCGATTTATCTCCCGAGGGGGCATATATCCGTCATCACCTTAAAATCAATGTTTGGGGCATAAAAAAAAAATTTGTTGACATCAGCAACAAATTTTTCTTTGAAGCAACATGTAAACACATTACTTCAAAGAGGGGCAAAATGTATACATCTAAAATCGGTCAAGACAATTAATTAATTAAATACTAGTTATTTAATTAATCACCCCTTTTATTTCATCTACTTATAAATAAATTTTCAATTTATTTATATAGTTCACACTTTTCTAAATTCTTCAATCTAAAATCACATTCCTCTATTTTAAGTAAATAAACAAATTCACATAATTTGTTTTATTTAATTAATAATCTTTTTATTAAATTTAAATCCCAAATTTAAATTTAAGCACATGTCTCCAACTTTTCCTCTTGCCAACTCATCAAATGTCACATGCATTTAAATATGACTAATATTTAAATTCTTAATTTGAATTTAGGCACATGTTGGACACTTGGCCATCTCACACACTTGATTCCCTCATACATTTGGCATGTTGCCTTTGGTCAAGGGAACATCCTCCATGATTCTTCCATCTCCACTGTTGATTGCTGCCACATCACAAGATGCCTTGAAAATCCTATAAATACAACCCCTTTGCTACAATATTTCCATCACATCTTTTAGCAAATTTATTATGCAGGAATAGCATTGGAGCATTTAGAGTTTGAGCATAGAGCATTTAGACATTTAGCATTTAGAATTTTTTTGTCATTTTAATCTAGAATTATGTCTTAATCCATAGTTGCATTGTAGTATAATTTTAGCTTAGTATCATGGCTTAGTTTAGCATTTGGCTTAGTTTAGCATTTGCATTTCCATTATCATCTTAGATTTTATACAACATTTGCATCATAATCTCTAACATCATTATCCATTGTCACATCACCATTTTCATTTATAGCAACATCATAATCTTAGCATCATATTTTATTAAATCATGTAGGAACTTAGATTCTTGCATTCAATAGCATCTTGTTTCTTAAGTTGTCATCTAAACCAATCATACTGCACATACAAAATCTGAGAGCACTAATAATTTAAAGGGTCCTTGAGAATAGAGAACAATGGAATATTTTTAGAGATTTGGTTTGTTTGCAATTAGATTAATTTTGTGATTCAAATCTTTAATGTAATACATCTCATTGAGTTTGTGTGTTTTATTTATTGATTTGCTAACTCCCAAAATTCACACCATACACATATAACATAAATGTTATATAGATTTTCTAAAATGTTTTAAAATATATATAAAACAATAGAGAATTACACCTCACCCCACTTAGAAACCTTTACATAGATATTTGGAAACAAAACGTAATGTGGTATATTTTGATCCATTTCAAAAAGAAGAGTTGTTACAAATACCCCCAACCCTATGTGCTTATATGATCGTTCTCATATTTTTGCTCCTAAGCATTTATGAAGTGGAATGTCACAAATAATGACACCTCAATTGATGCTATCATTTATCCTATATCTCTTGACAAGATGTGTATGTACTCCCTTGATTTTAGATGTCATTCAAATTCGTCTAGAGGAGTAGACCCAGCTCTTAACATATTCTGTGTATGGTAGATCTCAATCATATTCTTAACAAACACTCCTTAACTGTAAAGGTAACAAACACATATACTAATTTGTCTGCCTCCCATTTAATAAGTATATCAAAATATCCCCACAATGCTCACAATAACAAATTTGGATCTCCACAAATTTAAACTCTTTATGGTAGATTCTTGAGGCATGTTAGAGCTCTACAGAGCTGACAATTTCTTTTGGCCATAATAGAGACTATAATTGATCTGAACCACTTCCACCATTTTATTAACAGAAAATGCAAAGAAGAGAACCCATGTGTAAAGAATGAAAAAGAAATAATGTGATTCTCTATTCTTATTTCCAATCCTTTAAAGAATATGTTAATGCACTCTTGAGTCCATTGCTCATTTTTCTTTATCAATAAATCTATTTAGTGCATATTTCTGCAATCATTTCATCCCACGTAATGGCATTATGTTTTTGCAGCACTATACCAAATGTTTCGAGCTCCCTATAACTATAACATCTGATATAAATTTATTTTTTGTGACGCTCCAATAGATGCTCGCATACATTGTATATGCTTCCACATTTTGTATTTTCTACCACGGCGATTGAAGTATTTACCAAGAAAATTTGCTTGAAATTTTTTTTAAACCTCTTCAACAAATATATTTTGTGTATAATCATTTCTGCTTGTAAAGACTTAGTACTTCGAAGCATATCATTAAACAACTCCTATGTTATCAGATAGGAGAAACAGAAACTGAAAGCAATACCATGTGCTTATAGTTTCACTATATATATATATATTCTGATTTTAAAAATTGAAAGCAATACCATGTTTAATCACTGATTCTAAACTACCCAAACCCTTGACTTACACTATTTGTAAAGAAGAGAAACTAAATACTAAATAAATCCTCATAGCGGAGTTAAATGTTAGACTGCTGTGTTATAATGCATAAATAAATTTTAACCAAAATGCTATTCAGGTAAGCCATCTGCCATGATATTTAAAAAACAAAAAATTTCTGGGCTTAGATCAATAGCAATGTACTCATATAAAAACCCTTGGATGTTATTCAGGAAATTCACTATTGATATCCGTGTCTTGGGTTGAAAAGTTGCCAATAATGCATCCTTGACTTTCGGACCCAAACGACCTGCACACAAATGATTGTTTCCTATCATATTAAGACGCCATTATCTGAGAGCGAGGGTTTTACATGCGAAATATAGCTGAGCTGCCAAATGAGGCGACACAAAACATATTTTTGACAAAATAAAATAACTTAAAAAAACCAGTTTGATATACGGTATTTTACCATTTATTATCAACAATCGAAGTATCTCCATTGTGTAACTAAACACCTGCAACTACTACCAAACATCCTCTAAGCACTGTGAATGCCAAGCCTCCTCTACCATGAGTGGATAAATAAGGCATTTAGTGGAAGGTGAATTATGTTTGTTATGTTCTCTTGGCTCTTCATCTTCCATCCTCTTCAACTTCCATCTGTAACTGCCATTTCTTTTTTCTTACATGGATCTACAAACATGCATGATTCCACTGTAGGAATGCCTCTCGACGTAATTAAAACAGGAAATGCGTTTCTTTTTATTTTGAATCCTTTCCATCCCTTGGTTAGTCCCTTCACAAATTTGTCTTTTCACATTCTTCATTTTTCACACTTATTTTGCATTTTTTATTTACAGATTTAAAGGTTTACAATGCCATTTTAAAATGGCCTGGTTCGGATCCAAGTTGTATCCTTAAGACAATGGCAAAATATCATTGAAAGAAGCAAATATGTGAGATTGACCAAATCGTGCTATATGGCATTTTATCAATGAGGCTGAAAATCGATTTCTACACCAAAGATTGCAAATGTTGAGAGAGGCCAAAACAAACCAAAATGAACACCATCTTTTTGGTTGACGCAAGATCACACCTTATCCAGATGCTCCTACATCAAATAAATTATTTTCTTTTTTGGATGGGTAGAATGGATATAATCAATTTGAATTACCCTAAAGATCAAGATAAATCTACTTTCACTTGTCCATGGGGAATATTTTCCTATTTAATGTTATTCCCTTTGGACTTTGTAATGAACCAATTGTTGGTGTAAAAAGGTATTTTACATATCTAGGTCCTATTTTACATGTTAAGTCTATTTAGGTCCTAGGAGGGAATCTATCTAGATAGTGTTAGTTGTCACTAGATCTTATCTTATCTTTTGTCATTTAATGGTTGTATCCAAAGTCATTAATTCATTGAGGTAGTTGTCTCATTGTACAAGATTAAGACACACGTCAATATCTTGTCTAATCCTATCTCACAACTTGCATTTATAAGCAAGGTATCATATGTACAACAGATATTCAATATGACAATATTGCATCCATAATCATAGCATGATATTTCTACAATTTCTCTCTTGTGGAAGTTTATTTTCTCTTGCAGGTGATCTTGGGGTGTTGAGGAGTTTACAATTAACTCCTACATGGTATCAAATCTTCAGTGGTGTAGAATTCTTCCCAAATTTGAGGGACCTATTTTGGCTGGATAATTTTTTGAGTGTGATTGGGGGTATCAAGGACCTCACGGTTGAATCCAGGGCATTAGAGAAACTTAGGTTTTTCTTTTATTTCATCAATTTTTGTTATGTTTTGACTGATCTACAAAGGTTTCAAGTGGAGGGTTACAATTGCAAGAATTTGGAGGTAGTTGAATTTTTGAGGCACTTTGGGCTAACTCAAACCTTTCCATTGCATTCAGAAAGCTCGAAAACCTGAGGATCAACTATCAAATCATCAAATTTAGACATTTTTTTCTTAGGGGCATTAAGCAAAATTTTGTATCGTTGTCATTTTCGTACAACCATATGGATCCATACTTAGTCGTACCATATGGTCTATGCAGTTGCAATCGCAACCAAGTCCATGAAGAATATTATGACATATTCCTCTATTGTTGGGGCAATTGTTTGCGTCATATCCTGCATGGTACTGGGTCACTGTTAAATTGTTTGCGTCATTGTACTTTGTCCTTCATTTGTGGTACAATTTCAAGATTTTTATTAATAAAATTTGGAAATAAATTTGTTAGGCTAACAAGTTTGTTTACCAGCAAGCCATAGGTCACAAGGGTTTAAATCCCAATGCCTCTTTCCTACGAGGAAGCTAAGCCCCAAGCAGTGGGGCTTAGGCCCGCCACAACGTCACCATCAGTTTGCTTCCTGCTCACCACTCCATTGGCGATGGGAGGGTGACAAACTTTTTTAAAACTATGTAAACTTAAGCCTATCATATGGGTACTTGGGGGCTTAATGCCCAGGGGCCCACATTTTGCCCTCTAATTCCCTAATTGGGTAACTTTTTCAAAATTCCATAACTTGCAATCTAGGAGGCGTTTTTTTGAAAATGTGAAAAAAATGGATTTGTGAATTTTAAAGTGTAGGTTATTTTACAAATTTTTTTCTATTTTGTAACATTCATTATTGATTGAAGTTAGATCTTCATTTCTAGCTCCCGAGCTCATAACTTTTTTCCACTATCTCCAATTTTTGTGATTCTTATGATATAGGAAAGGTATTGAGGAGCTCTATCATGTCAACCATGCACTTTTCTCTTATTCAACCCCATGTATCTTTTATTCAGATTTGTGTGTATTCACTTTTTGGTTGATCACTTGGACATACTATCACTTGGGAAGGTGCAATTTTGATCTTTGCACTTCATTTCAATTCTAAAATGATGTTATATATCCTATTGCTTTAGTCAAATTCCATGATTTCTCGATATCGAGAGTGTTCCAATGTTCCTTGACATTAAGACTTAATTTTTTATCATGATTCCAAGACTTTTCCAAAGACATTATAGGATTTATAGCATCAAAATTATCTTTCCTTTATTGTGTGGATTATGGTTCCAATGTTACTCCACCAATGTGCTTCCAGTGTTTCTTTGTAGCAGGTTATCTCATTGAGGGGGGTTGAATGGTCTCTCTTCGTCTCTTATGGGATTTATTTTTCCGCATATGGGGTTTTGTTCCTCTCATGCATCATTGAGAGCATTTCATATTTCATCTCTTTTGGGGAGGAGTTTTGTCCCATTGGTTTTTCTCACTTTCTCTGTTTGTGAGAGATTGCATTACATATGGACATGGGTACCTAACATGGCCTTGTAACTAGGACTCATCTTTTCATCTTTGCATGATAATACTCCCCAAGTTGCACTTAAGGGGGGGTTGGTGTAAATAGGTGTTTTTCCTAACTAGGTCCTAGGAGGGAATTTGTTTAGATAGTGTTAGTTGTCACTAGATCTTATCTTTTGGAATTGAATGGTTGTATCCTAAGTAATTTAATACATGTGTTGAGGTAGTTCTCTCATTGTATAGGATTAAGAAACATGTCAGGATCTTATCTAATTTTCTCACAACTTTCCTTTATAAGCAAGGCACCATATGTACATCAGATATTCAATCTAAAAATATTGCATCAATAATCATAGCATGATATTTATGCCATTTCTCTCTTGTGGAAGTTATTGTTGTCTTGATAATGATCCTGAGGTGTTGAGGAGTTCACTATTAACTCCTACACCAATAACCTTTCAATGAGTAGTGTTACTTGTATTTTTGTTCAAATTCATGATTGTGTAAAAATATATAAAGATCATTTCACTATTTATAATAATTCATTTGAAGAAATTAAAGCTAACTCTGAAAGAGTATTCTGAAGATGTGAAGATACAAATTCATCCTTCAATCATGAGAAATGGCATACATTTATAATAGGAATTTTTATAATTACTATATTAATCAAACCATTTCCTACATAATCCTATGAGAAAAAATCATGTATACAAGCTTATAAAATAACCATATTATAGATATCAAAGAAATACCACAAGATTACACAAGATATACCGTGAGAATATGATTAAGAGGAAAAACCCAACCTCCAAAAGAATCCACACTTAATGTGATATTTTACAAGGAATCATTAAAATACACTTATAGAGTATCCATGAATGCTTTTGAAACACCAAGCTCCTCTAATGCATCCTCCATGTGTCCAAAAATGTAACCACACATCTCATGCCATGCTTCACATGTTCACTTAGCAAGAGAGATCAATAAAAATAATGACTCGCTTAACTTAGCCAACCCCAACCACTAAACATGCACTTGCTCACACAAAATAACCAAGTGGTATACAAAAAATCATGTGTCTCAAAACCATGATGCACAAATCCAATGACCCCAATATTTAATTTTATATCCTAGAATGTTCAAAGTCATGTAGGCCTCATTAGGAAGTATTCAATGAGAGATACTTGATAATAATTTTGACTTTTTATGTTTACAAAAAAATAAAATTAGTGGTTTTTTCTTTCTATTGCTTTCAATAGTATTTGACCGGCTAGTTTATTTATGTGTAGTGGTCATGACACAAGTCGTCAAGGAGTTGTCACCTTTCTCTCTCAAAGGTGGCAATCAAATTTAGTTGATCATGAATGTGACCTGACTAACATAGCTTTATGGGATTTTTTCAATATTGACAATCATTCCTTTGGAGTTATTAATGTTTATGCATCCAATTATGTTGAAAGATCTTACCTTTAGTGTTGGCTTGTTGATTCAATGCATGCTTCCACTTGGGTACTAAGAAAATAATTTAATTTGGTAGAGATGGAATGTAATAAAGATGGTACTCTCCCCATATGTTGGACACCTAGTGAAAGGGAAGTTTGGTATTTCATTTACAATAAATTGAATCTTTAAGATCCCAACATGGTATTTTTCCACAATTACTACCATGGTATACATGGAGAGATTTATATGATGGGTTCGATAAAATTTACAAGTTACTTGATCGTGCTATGATTTCAGTGCAATTCTTCTTTAGTTTTTCCAATTATTTTCCCCTTTTGGTGGAGCCTTTATTGGATGTTGTCCTTTCAGACCATTCTCCTAGTCAATTTTTAATTCAATGGCAACATGCTAAAACCAATGTCAATAAGATTCAATTTTTTATCAACACTTAGTTGTTGAATCATCAACCCATGTTGGACCAAATCCAACGTGTCTAGAACCTTGAGCCTCGCCCACTCTACAGGCAGGTTGGATTGAATAGTGGAATACTACTATCAAGATCACTTCTCAATTTCTTTAAATTTATGGCCACTAGTTGGCACACTTTTATTTTCGCTCATATGAAGCCACCACCTTAGAGCTCCATCAAGCTATCACTATTCTTGAAACTCATCCCTTTACACTTGCTTTGCAATTGTGGAAAGTCAAGCTTTGTCAATAAAAGAAAATTACTAATAGTTATACAACCAAAGGTTCTCATACTAAAGCTCATCTACATTGACTCAAAAAATGGGAGATTGAGCTCCTAAAGAAAATTTTCAAGATCTTTGTGATCACCACGCTCTCCAAGCCATTAAAAAATTAAAGGCAACTATCAACTTCTAATTGAACTTCCTAATATCCTTGACGCTCTTATTTTTCATTATAGAAGGTGTTTAAAGCTTAAGAGAATTCTTTTAAACAATGCCTCAAGGTTGTCCCTTGTAAGCTTTCATATTCTTAGCAAGCTTATTGTGGTCAAATTCTTACTCTTGTTAATCTTCCTGAAGCTATATTTTTAATGACCAATGATAAATCTCCTAGATGTGATCAATTTCCTTATGATTTTTTACAAGACTCTTTGGAAGTTAGTTGAAGATGATCTTTATTAATTTTACTTTGAATCCTTTCATTCTAATTCCTTAAAAAAATCACAAATAAAGGAAATATTGAGTACATGCCTAAATCCATAGATCCAAAGGATATCGAAAATTAAAAATTAACTATTCTGCTTAATGTCTTATATATATATATATATATATCATTGTTAAGGCTCTTGCTTTGAAGTTGTGCCATCTCCTTCCAAAAATAAAGTTGATGAACACACACTTATACTAAGGGGGGAGGGGGGGTGAATTAGTATAAGATAATATTTTTACTTTTCTAACTTAACAATCACAATAACATTAATTGCACAATATTGATAATACAAACACAAGAAGAACACACAATTTACATGGAAACCATTATAGGAGAAAACCACAACAAAATATTGCTTTATATAAAATTCTCTTTACAAAGTTTGTAGGCACCAAATCACTAGAGACACCAATCCAAACAATTGAGCACCAAATCAGTAAGAGACACCAATCTCTTCTTTTGGTAGTAGGCACTGACCTCTTTTGCTCAAAAACTTCTTTTTGAATGGATGATGAATGTTTCTATATCTTTCATATATCTCTCACATAAATCTCATACTCATAATCTTCTCATAAATTATTCACAAGCTTTCTCATAAGTCCTTCAAAAGTCTGCTCATAAATCCTTCACAAGTCTGCTCATAATTCCTTCAAAAGTTTGCTCTATTCTCCTTATTTTCACATGTATATCCTTTATAAATCTCTCATATTCACTCATATACGCTCCATGATCTTCATTGATATATCTTCATATATTTCTTGTCTTCTCTATCATTCCATACTTCTCTATTGATATGTCTTCATATATACATTCTTTCTCATATTTGTATATATATACCCCATGTCAAATCTTCTTTATATATATACTCATATGTCTACTAGTGTATATGACTTATCCTTTTTACTCAACACACTTCCTTCCTTCTTCACTCTTTCACACATCTACTCACATTTATCCACACAAATATTATTCCTCTTATATCCTCATGGTTGAGTGAAGAGAGGCATCCTTTTGGAAAGGATATAACCTCTTGATACAATCATGTCTCCACTTAATTCTTCATCACTACGTCTTCAAAACTAACCATTGCTTTCTTAACTTTGATTTCTACCTCTTTAAAATATTGTAATTGTTGTCGTTATGAATTATATTAATCGCTTCCTTTTACTAACATATAACCACCACATGGTTCCAAATATTGATGTAAAAATATTATGGGGAGCTCCTCAAGTGGTGGCAATGGCGGTGGCATTTTTTCAAACTCTGAAAAGGAAAGAATTCTGGCTGATGCGTTTGGCAGTAATGGTGGTTGGTTTGTTGATGGGAGGGTGATTTCAGGCAGGGCCCTTGCTCCAGGTAAGATATGTGGGTCCCTTCTTGTGGATAATGTTATTTTGTATGGGAAAGGGGCTTTGAAGAGTGTGTGCTAGACACATTCTCCGGTGTCTGGCTCTGAAAAAGTGGTACATGGCTCTGAAAAGTCGAGGAATGGCCTGTCTTTGAATGGGAATGATGGGACTCATTATGTCGAGGGTATTGGGTTTGACAAGACTAAGAATGCTTTCTTGTCTAGTTCCTCTCTCAAATGGACAAATATGTTTGGCTCTAAGCCTAAGGGAAAAAGTACTTCCCCACCGGTGCGCTTTGTTGCAAATAAAAACACTGGGGAGTACTCTGTTTTGGTTTTGGACTTTATTGTTGACAAAAGAATGTCAAATATGGATATGGCATTGTTGGGTAAATTTGTTGGTCCTCAACCTCACATTGAGCTAGTCTGCAAGTTTACTTTAAGTCGCTGGAAACCTAAAGGACAAGTTGAAGTGGCTGCTATGGCCAAAGGTTTCTTTTCTTTTTCCTTCAATTGCGAGGATGATTTGGTGACAGCGCTGATGGGTGTCCCATGGTTCCTTGGGAATTCTTCATTGATGTTGAAGAAATGGGTGATGGGCTTCAATTTGGATGTGTGCTCTTTCTCGGCTGCTCTGGTTTGGGTTAGACTACCTGGCCTCCCATTGGAATTTTGGGATGAGGAGGTGTTTAAAGGGATTGCTAGCATGTTTGGAATTTTTTTGTTGATTGACCAAATGAAAGCTTCTAGGAAGTGGTTGGTTTACGCCAGATTTTGTGTGAATGTAGAGCATTCTGTTGATTTTCCTTCAATGGTTAAGATTAATTCTAAACTTGGGTTGTGGGAGCAGCTGGTCGAGTTTGATTCTAATCCCTTTGCCTGATTTCATTGTAAAAAAGTTGGTCACTGGGCCAAAAAAATGTCCTCTCAAAGTCCCTAAGCAAATGACTAAACAATGGAGAGAGGTAGAGAAGCCTCTCGTTAAGGAGGTGGATTCGGTTATCTCTCCTATTCAGGAGGTGAGGGTTGAACCTTCTACTCAGGAGGGGGTGCCTGTTGGTGTGCTCCCATCGAAGGTTTCTAAAGAGAGACTTTTGGGTGAGGTGGATAAATGTCAACTAGCTCTGGAGGAAATGAATCAGGTTTTGGATCAGGTTGGTAAGGTATGTTTGTCTCCTAGTTTCAATGAGGATAGGCTTGTGTTGACGGAGGACATCTCTTTTGAGATTGTTGTTTCTAGATCTCCCCATGGGGGAAATTTTCTCAAAATATGGTGGTGAATACTGAGGGTTTGGAGTTAAAGTAGGATGTTAAGGAGCTTGAGGAGTTGGAGGAATATTCACCTTATACTCAAGTTCATGGATGAAATAGGAAGAAACATTCTCCTTCACCAGGAGTTGTTACAAGAAATAGGCAAAGTTCAGACTGTGGGTCTGAGCCGAGGGGTAGAGTTTAGCCTCCAGCTAATGTTGCTAGGGAGAAGGAGAGTCAGATGGATATTGTTGATGGAACGCAGAGAACCTTGCTAGATATGTTCTCTAAGAGCACCTTCCATAAATCATCATGAAGATTATCTCCTGGAATATGAGGGGGTTGAATCACCCTCACAAGCATGACCTCTTGGCTAATCTGGTAAGAGATCATCGCCTTGATATTGTTCTAATCCAAGAAACTAAAATGGGATTGGATAAACTATCTAGATTGAAATTGAAGCTTTTCAAGGAGTGTGGCATGCATTGTTCTGAGGCAGCTAGTGCCTCGGGTGGGATAGTGACTTTTTGGAATCTTCAGGTTATTACAGGTGTGGAGGTGTTTAATGACAGTAATCATGTGGCTACTTCTTTTTTCCACCTTCATGATATTTTTTCCTGGACATTGTCTAATATTTATGCTCCTAATTGTAAGCGGGCCAGAAAAAGGATTTGGGAGAATCTTGATTCTTTTAAAGGTTGTTATAATGTTGAAAATTGGCTGGTTATAGGTGATTTTAATACTCCTTTGCATGATGCTAATAAGCTGGGTGGTTCGCAGAATGTGGATGATAGCCGATTTGATCTTATGTAGTTTATTAATGATTCGGCTCTTATTGATCTGGATTTGAAAGGGGCATCCAATACCTAGTCGAATAGGCATGTTGGGAATGCCCTTATCTAGGTTAAGCTGGATCGTGCTCTTTTGAATCCGAAATGGTTAGCCCACTATTCTTGTTCTCTCTCAACTCTTACTAGACTGGGTTCAGATCACTTCCCTTTGGCTCTCTCTTTGGATTTTTTGGGTGGTAAGAAGAATTTTCCTTTCAGGTTTGATAAAATGTGGACCTGTCATCCTGATCTAGGTAACTTGATTAAGGATTGGTGGAACATTAATGTGGATGGGTCTGCTATGTTCAGAGTTGTTAAAAAGTTGGCTAATGTTAAGCTTAATGTTAGGAAATGGAATCGTACCTCATTTGGCCATATTTTCTTGGAAAAGGAAGGGGTTTCTAAGGAGCTTCATTCTGTTCAACAAGCTGTTCAGTCATCTGGGTATGATCAGGATTTGATTTTGAAGGAAAATGTTCTGCTTTCCAAGCTACATAATATAATTGCTAAGGAGGAAGAATTTTGGAAGCAGCGGTCTAGGATCTTATGGTTGAAGAGTGGTGATAGAAATACTAAGTTTTCCATATGTCGACGCTGAAACATAGGGCTTCTAATAGGATTAATCTGATCAATTTTAATAACCAAGTTCTAGAGAAGGATTTTAATTTATAGAATGTTGTTGCCTCCTATTTTGCTTAGTTGTTGTCGGTGGAGGGGGAGCTTGATTTTTCCTATCAAGAGGATATTTTGAGGGATATTCCTCAGCTAGTGGATGATGAGGTCAACAGGCAGTTGGTTTGTATTCCTTTGACAGATGAAGTACGGTGTGTTGTGTTCTCCTTCGAAGGTAATAAGGCCTCGGGCCCGAATGGCTTTCCCATGTTCTTTTTTCAGTCTTTTTGGGAAATTATTGGGAAAGATGTTGTCGCGGCTACTAAGGATTTTTTCAGGTCGGGTACCCTCTTGAAGGAATTGAAAGGAATTGAATTTCACTTTTATTGTTTTGATTCCCAAAAAGTCAAGGGTTGCTTCTTTTGAGGAGTTTCTCCCTATTAGTTTATGTATTTCGCTTTATAAGATCTTCTCCAAGGTTTTGGCACTGAGGCTGCAAAAAATATTTCCTATTATCGTTTCTCCCAAGCAGAATGGTTTTGTGGCTGGTAGGCAAATTTTGGACTCCATTCTTACTGTCCATGAGAATATTCATTCTCTTACTGTTAACAAATAGGCTGGGTTTATCCTCAAGCTGGATTTACTTAAGGCTTATGATAGAGTGGACTGGGGATTTTTGTCTAAGATTCTTGTCTCCTTTGGTTTTGGGGAGAAAATGGTGGCTTTGGTGCATCAATTTATCTCTTCTCCAAGGTTCTCTATGCTTATGAATGGTTCTCCTTCTCCCCTCTTTGACTGTTCCACAGGCCTGCGGCAAGGGGATCCTATCTCTCCTTTCTTGTGTATTATAATGGTTGAGTCTTTGGGTCGTCTTATCCAAAGATCTGTTAATTTTGGTCTTATGTCTAGGTTAGCCCCTTCTTCTGCTAACCTTGTTTGCTCCCATCAACAATTTGTGGATGATTCTCTTTTTCTTGGGTAGGCTATGATCAAGGAAGCTAAGGCTATTTAATGGATTCTGTAAATGTATGAGGTGGCTTCTGGGTAGAAGGTTAGCCTTCAAAAGAGTGTGCTTTTCTTTTTCAACACTCTAATTGCTAGACAAAATAAGATTGCTAGAATTATGCAGTGTCAAATTGGTGAACTTCCTGCTTCCTACTTAGTGCTTCCCCTTTGCTCTAAGGCTCTAGATTCTTTATGGAGAGGGTTGATCGATAAATTAATTCTAAGTTGGTTGGGTGGAAGGGGGCTTTGTTGAGCCAAGCTGGTAAAGTTCAACTGATTAAATCCACCTTTTAGAATATCCCGGTTTATGCCCTCAGTCTTTTTCACACGCCAAGGAAATTTGTGGATATTTTGGAAGGAATTCAGAAAAAATTCCTCTAGACGGGTGTTGAAAATTAAAAAAAGGACTCATTTGGTTGCTTGGGATGATGTTTGTAGGCCTAAAAGGGTTGGTGGTCTTGGAATTCACAAAATCAAAACATTTAACATTTCCCTCTTAGGTAAACAGTTATGGAATCTTCTAGAGGCTAAAAGTGAGTGGGAGAAAATTGCTTGGAGTAAATACCTTCATGGTGATGTTGAGATTAGAGATTTTTTATCTCAGGAGTTTATTCCTCTTAGTGGTTCTATGCTATGGAATTGTATGTTAAAGGCTTGGAGGCTTATAGCTAAGGGTCTCTTCTGGAAGTTGGGTAATGGGAGGAGTATTCTATTATGGGATGATAATTGGTTGGGTAATGGGCCACTTAAAGATGAGCCATGGGCTCAACCCTTAATGGATTTTTGTTTGCGACAGTTTGGCGGGTTTGTTGCTAATTATATTGAAGGAGGTTGTTGGAGGAAGTTGCACGAGGTGGACCCCAGTCTGGAATGTATTTTTAAGGCTATCTCCTCAGTTCATATCCCTTCTTTCCCTTCTCTTGACAGTTTTGTTTGGAAGCCTTCCTCAGAGGGTAAGTTTTTTGTTGCTTCAGCTTTTCATTTCAATGACTCTTTTACTGGCTCGCCTCCTTTCTAGGCGTTTGTTTGGTCTTCTAGGTTGATTCCTAAGATCAACATCTTCTTTTGGCTCTTCTGTCAGAACAAAATTCTTACTTCTGATAATTTGATTAAAAGAGGTTTTGTTATGCCCAATAGATGTTTTCTTTGTGAAAAGGAAGCAAAAAATATTTGTCATTTGATGATTGGGTGCAGTTATGTTGGTGTGGTCTGGAATTATGTGCTCTCACTTTGGAATCTTAGTTGGGTCTTCCTTGGCTCTATCAAAGATTTGTGGCTTCAATGGGTTGGCCCCTCTTCTAATCCGGCTCTGCAGATTCTTTGGTTTCTAACTTTGCCTCATGTGATTTGGGGGGTGTGGTTGGAACAGAACAACAAAATCTTTAGAAATGTTGCTATTCTAGCTTTATCTGTTACCTTTAAGATCTATGTGGGTATTAAGGAAAAATTTCTTGCAGGAACTTCCTTTTTTGCTGGTCAAAAAATTAATCTTGGTTCCTATGAAATGTTGATTGCTCAAAAATGGAAGTTGTCGTATGATATTTCTCTCCTTGTCTCCAAAGGGAAATCCTCTAGAGATGATGTTGTTTGGAAGGCGCCATCGGATGGTTGGGTTAAGATTATTTTGATGGCACTGCTAAAGGAAATCTGGGACCTCTTGGATGTGGGGGAGTGATTAGAAATTCTAATGGTAGGCTCGTCTCTGCGGTGGCGCTCCATTTGGGAATCTAGACTAACTACTTTGCGGAGGCGGTTGCAGCTTATCATGGTCTGAAGTTGGCACAAAGGAAAGGGTATATGAAGGTTTGGTTGGAGGGAGATTCCTTGAACATTATCAATAATTTGAAGAATGCCTCTCCTCCTTCTTGGACCATTGAAGCCTTGGTTAGGGACTCTATTAATATTATCAACTCTTTTGATAATGTTTATATATCCCATATTCTGAGAGAGGGAAATCAGTTGGTGGATTTCTTTGCCAACTATGGTGTTCGTGATTATAAGGAGTGGGATTTAAATGAACCTATTCCTTTTGAGGCTATGAGTATTGTCAATAATGAATGCTAATTTTTTGATGATCTTATTTTACATGAAGGGTTGTATGTCCTTGATCACGTGGTTGATTGTCATGCTTAAAGATGATAAAGGTTTGTGTTGGTTTGACGGATTTCACAAGGTGCGGAGTTCTAATTCATTATTGAATCTATGTTTGGTGCCTGGCTTCACACGGATTCTGGGTGTTGGTTGCCTTTGTTTCGAGAGACTTCTGCTCCTTCATTCTATTCTAGATGGTGTTTGTCTTTGCTTAGAGTGCTTTTGGCTGGGTGCTTGGATGCTACGTCTTAAGAGTTTTGCGATGGGTGGGGACCGCAATCATGCTGAGCTAAAGTCTTGTGATACTGCTAAGCAGAGGAAAGAGGTTTGGGAGATATTAGAAAAGGGTGGCCTTACTCTGTATATGGAAAAATTGCATGGTAATAATCCCCAGGTCACTAATTGGTTTGTTCGAAGTTGGAAGGAGAGATCCCTGAATCTAGGAGGGAGGGAAATGGTTGTCAATGAAGAATTTATTGCCCAAATTACTGGTTTTTCCATGCAAGGCATGAAGGTTTTTAGGGATAAAAAAGAAGTGTAGGCCGTGATGGCCATCTTCTTTAAAGAGAATGAGGTTGCTGATTTGAAGCCGGCTAAGAGTGGTGGGTATCAAAGGAGTTCGTTGAAAGCACTTTGGCGCAATGTGGCTAAATAAATTATGAGGTATGTAACTATGGAAGGAAGATATATTGTGATTAATACTTATCATTTCATATTGCTCAACCATTTCCGGCACAAGAAAAGGGTGTCCTTCCCTTATTATCTACTTATGTCACTTGATACAAGGATTAAGGAGCATTTGAAAAACCCCAAGAACCTTGTTCTGCATGTGGGGTTAATTATCCTTATTCATGAACATGTCAAAGCCCATGAGGTGCAGAAGTCCCCTGTTGCCTTGTAGGATAATATGGCCAAGCCCTAGGAGGGTTATGACACTGATTCAGGTGATGGAAGGGGTGGTAAGAAATCCAAGAAGAGGAGGCTCATTTTGAATAAGGATTCGGAGTCAGATAGGGATGATGATGTTGACTATGTCTTAGACTCTTATGTTACTATGGAGGATTGCCCCATTTCCCCTATTGTGGGTCAAATTGGTAAAAGGAAGTTGGGGGTTAAGGCGGGCTATACGACTTGCAGTGATGAGGTGGAGGTGAGTGTTCTTGTTAAAAGGGGTAAGGTCAATGCTGACCTTTATGGGGAAGCCTCCTCTCCTCCCCCTATGACTAGAATTTTGTAGGACACGGAAGATGGTAGCCGAAAGAGAAAGGTGTTGTATGTGGACTAGCTTCTGGAGTAGGGTTTCCCTCTTTCCCTTACTGGTGGCATTTATGGTGAGGCTCTGAGTGTTGTTATTGGGCTACAGAAGTAGGAATTGGATTGGATTGAGGGTGGTGTTGCGTTGGGCACCAGTAAGGAGGAAGCAGAAAGACTGCTTAAAAGGAAGGCTGTTGTGGAGGAAATTGCTAGCTCCATCTGGATGTTGAAGACTCTTGTTCCCGCTGGTAAAGGTAAGGATTTTTCTGGTGATAAAGCTCCTCCTAGTCCTTTTGATAAGGATGTTGTTGTGGGGAAGCGTATTGAGAATTTTGATAGGGAGGAGCTTTCTGATGTATTGGGCTTTGCCCGTGATTATGTTAATGTTTTGTTTAAGTTGTTTAAGTGGTTTTTTCATGAGATCAACAGGACCAATATCAGAATTAGAGGTGTTTCCACTAAGGCCGAGGACACTTCAGTCCAAAGCCAACTTGATAAAATGATGGAATCCTTTAATACTATTGCTTACACTATGGCGAAGGAAACCACTAACCTAAAGAGGAACTGGGAAGGAAGATTTTCCTCCACAGAGGAAAAAATTGATAAATTATGGAATGTTGTGATTAATACTAGTGATGCTTCTAAGGCTGGGGCCACTTTGGATTCTACCAAGGTGATTCCCCCTATGATTAATAAGAAAAAGGGGAATGTGTATGTTGTTGATATTGCTGCAGGGGGTAAGCTGCTAACTTTGGATTGTGAGGGTAAGAAAGTTGCTGGTAAAGATAATGTTTTGAATGATGAGGTTAAGACGGGTGGGTCGGGGGCTAGAACCAGGAATAGAATGAAAGCTCAGACTGGGGATTCTGTTGAGGTGTCTGATACTATGGAGAATGTGCATAAGATGGTTGTTACTAAAATGGAAGTTGTGGAGATCCTGAACAATATGTAGATCTTGGTGTCTGGTTTTCGTCTTTTTGGCTGTGTCTACTGTCGTTGGGCTGATTGTTGTGTGATTTTTTCTTCTTTCTATATCAGTTGTTGTCTTTTGTAAAGGGTTTCAGGCCCCTTCAAAACCCATCTTTTACCTTTAATCAAAACATATAACCACCACATTTTTTAACTATCTTCATCGTTGTCTTTAATCACTTCCTTTAGATCAATGTATATTAGTTAGACATCCACATTTTTATTTGGGTGATAATATTCATGTATACATGTCTTGGTCTTAGGTTCCAAAATATGGTTGGAAAACTTAGAAACTCTTTCATTTATCTTTAATAAACACTAAAATTTATCTTAAGCATTATTCATGGGTCGGCTTAATATGAGTTTGTTAATATATTACAAAAGCACAAATCACTCCTCCTTAGGCAATGATCTATATTGCTAAAATATGGGTGCTAATATGAGGAGGTCCGTTGTTGTCATTAATTGGAAATGATTAATTGATCATCATAAGAAATTCTTTATTGTGCAAATAGTGGCCTTTGGCCTCATTTCTAACCTCATCAACAATTGACTTTCATTTTGGAAAAAATTATCTTCATGCCTTTGTCATCAATGACAATTAATCTATCATCTTGGACAATGAATTCCTTTTTGAAATCAATGAAAACAATTGTAACAATCTCCCCCTTTGTCATTAATGACAACCGTGTAAAGAAATAATTTGTGAATAACATAATTCTCCCTTTCTCTAATTGTCCCCCTTTGGCATCAATGACAATGTGATGTTCATTATACTTCCATCCAAAAATAGAGCATGGGAAACATCCATTCATATTCTTTGTGGTCAGTACTCACATCTATTGCAATAAGAATATACTTATCCCCCTGTCAGAGATTCACTTATGCTCCTCCTTTCTCTACTACTCTATCCTTTGTTTCTATATTGCTTGGGTGACATATTTTTTGCAGTTGTCCCAAAACAATTTGGATCATCTTAAATTTAACAAATTAGGAGTTTGTTTAGCTATCCCATTATTTTATAGGCATCTTCAACTCTTCCTTCTCTATCCATGGATGCTAAATGGAGAAGGGAATCCTTTTAATATCAATTGCATCATTCTCCCTTTTCTTATAACTCTCCCTCTTTTTGAAATTCACTAGCAAATCTTTCTCTAAGTTTCCTTTTGAGTGCATATCGTCAAAAATATGGAGTTGAAACATAATGCAATGATTAGCTCCCCTTGAATTCATACTTCTCCTTTTATGAACTTGGTAATACCTCTTATGCATGAAATGCAATTTGCATAAGTATATATTTCTCCTTCTCTTGCTCTTTCTTTCTTTTCCAAACTTTTATGGACTTTCCCTTTTGTTTGGCCATGGTATCCTCCATCTTGTGTTGTCTAGGTGAATCACAAAACCACTTCTACCAAATCGTGCTATATGTCCATACTTGTTGCACTTATAGCATATAACATTGTAGTCAACAAAAGGAGCATATGAATTGTAGTTCCTACTTGAGAACTAATAAGGACTTCTATTCTTGTTCCAACCAAAATTTCTTGCATGTGTTCTACAATGTCTTGCTCTATGACCAAAACAATTGCACAAAAATTAATTATCATAAAAAATGTTTGAACCTATTCATATATGCTTGCTTTGGAGGAAATTACTTTCTAAATTTGTCCTTGTTAATGTTTAGAGTACCTAGAACTTGACTCTCTTTCCTCTTACTACTTTGACTTTTGAGAGCATTTGCATAGATTTTTATCTCTTCCTCATTCGCCTTCTTTGGTGGCTCTTTGGGATCTAGATCCTCTTTAGTATTATTTTGATTTTCTTCATAACCAAGACCTTTCTTGTTGATTGGTGGCCTCTTCCTATTGATGATATATCTAAGATCTCAGTACTCTTCTCAAATTGGAGGCTTTTTTTCAACTTAGTGGTTGTTTCTTCTAGCTCCTTTCTCAAGGAAATAATTTCAAACTCACACCTCTCACAATCTTCTTCTTTTTCCTTTAAATGAATCCTTACCTCTTCCTCAATTTTTTTTGTCTCTTTAATTTTAATTTTTATATAAATAATAATATTTTCTAACTCTTCAAGACTTTCTAACATTTTAGCCTTAGATTCACATTCCTCTTAAAGCTATAATTTTTGCTTCAAATTCTTCCTCTTGAGTTTCTTAATTTCACTTAGGGCACATATGAGTTCTTCTTTCAAATCAACTTATCCTTCATTTTTGTCATATTATTCTTCTTCTAAATCCATCTAGATTCTTTTCCTTCACTCACAAAGTTGTCTTTATTTTCCACAACATCACTCCTTGTTTCTATTGCCATGTGTACTCCCCAAGATCTATCTTC
This sequence comes from Sequoia sempervirens, assembly GCA_007258455.2. Lineage (NCBI taxonomy): Eukaryota > Viridiplantae > Streptophyta > Pinopsida > Cupressales > Cupressaceae > Sequoia > Sequoia sempervirens. The sequence continues at coordinate 34,921 of VDFB02350972.1, read as the reverse complement.
TACCTGTTAAACTATACAAATGAACCTATTCTGATACCAATTGATGAGCACACACTTATATTAAGATGGGGACTGGTGAATCAATATAAGATAATCCTTTGAATTTTTCAACTTAACAATCATAATAACATTAATTGCAAAATATCAATAATAAGAACACAAGAATAACACAATTTACTTGGAAACCCTTACAAAAGAAAACCACAACAAAATATTGCTTTGTATAAAATTCTCTTTACAAGTTTTGTAGGCACCAACCCAAAAGAGACACCAATCCCCTCTTAAATAATTTGTAGGCACCAACCCATTGGAGACACCAATCCCCACAACTAAGCATCAACTCAACAAGAGACACTAGTCTCTTCTTTTGGTAGGAGGCACCAACCTCTTCTACTAAAAAAATACTTCTTCAATGCATGATGGATATTTTTATATTTTGTATATCTCTCACATAAATCTCACACTCATAATTTCTTCATGAACCTGCTCATAAGTCCTTCAAAAGTAAATACTCATGTACATCATTCATTAGTTTTCTCATAAATCCTTCAAAAGTATTCTCTATTCTCCTTTTCACATTAATATCCTTCATAAATATCTCATATTCACTAATATATTCTCCATGATTTTCATTGATATAACTTCATATATTTCTCATTCTTTCTATCATTCTATACTTCTTTCTTGATATGTCTTCATATATACATTCTTTCTCATATTTGTATATACACCCCTTATCAAATTTTCTTTATATATATTCATATGTCTATTGATGCATATGACTTATCCTTTTTACTCAGCATACTTCCTCCTTCACTCTTCACATATCTCACACATCTAATTACCTTTTTCCACACAAATCTGATTCCTCTTATATCCTCATGGCCTAGTGAAGAGAGGCATCCTTTTGGAAAGGAGATAACCTCTTGAAATAGTAATGTCTCTTAATTCTCCATCGCTACCTCTTCAAAACTAACTAATGCTTTCTTAACCTTGATCATGCCTCTTTAAAATATAGTAATAGTTGTCTTTATGAATTATATTAATCGTTGCCTTTTACTAACATATAACCACCTCCTTTGTTAACTATCTCCATCATTGTCTTTAATCATTGCCTTTAGATCAATGCATATTAGTTAGACATCCACACTTTAATTTGAATGATAATATTCATTTATACATGCCTTGGTCTTAAGCACCAAAATATGGTCGGCCAAAGTAGAAACTCCTTCATTTATCTTTAATAAACACTAAACTTTACCTTGAGCATTGTTCATGGGTCAACTTAATATGAGTTTATTTATATGTTATCAAAACACAAGTAACTCCTCCTTGGGAAGTGATCTATATTGCTAAAATATGGGTGCAAATATGAGGAGGTCAAATGATATCATTAATTAGAAATGCTTAACCGAACGTCATAAACAAAGCTGATTTAAAATTTATCCTTTAATGTGCAAATAGTGGCCTTTGGAATTCTTTCTAACCTCATTAATGATTTCCTTCCATCATGGAAAAAAATTTCTTCATTCCTTTATCATCAATGACAATTAATCTAACAATCTTGGACAATGAATTCGTTCTTGACATCAATGACAACATTTGCAACAAGTGCATCTTGAATAAACTAGTTTCATCTAAATCTAGGTATATTTTGAGCAATATTATTTCAATTTTGGAAGGCATGAAATGGGCCTAAATATTGCAATGATAGGCTTTGTTTATTGAGATTGACTTTGCTAATGCCTATGATCGAATTGAGTGGCCTTTTATCCTCACCATGCTTCAAACTTTAGGATTTATCCTCACTTTGTGCAATTTGTTCACATTATTTTTTAGATGCCTCTTCTTGTCTCCCTATGAATGAAAAAATCATTCTAGTGCCTTTGGGCTAAGTACGTCTATCATATTTGTTCTTTAGCTTCTGCTCTTTAGCTACTTGTTGTTGAGGGATTTGAATATCTTCTAGCCAATTTTGTTTCTCAAAATTCAGTCAAAGGCATTTCTTTGCCTAAATCCTCAAATCAATAAGTGAACGGTCATTTTTCTAATGATTATTTTCTTATTCTTCTAGAGGACGAAGGTGACATCAAACAAGAATTGGGTTTTCTAGATATTTTTTGTAAAACATCAAGTTTCAACATTCAATAAAAAAACTCAATGTTAGAGGAAATATTTTTCACCTATATCTCCTTGGCTTGACACTTGTTCGTGAATCCAGATTAATCATGGAATATTTTTAGATCCCTAGGCATCCATTTTACTTTTCAAGAAACCCCATCCTCGTTATGGTAGGTTCTTGCCTCCAGAATTGAAAAGAAGATAGTTTATTGTATTACCAAGCCTTTTTCAATAGCAAAGAAATTTTAGGTATGCTTGAAGATCTTGACAACTACTCACATTTATTGCTCGTATTGAGACTTTTTTCTAAAAATTCCTATCAAAAGCTTGAAAATATTCTTAGGGAATTTCTTTGGGCCTCATTTGAGAATTGTGCGGATTGGGAGATTTTGTTGTCTCCCTCATAACTCTAGGCCTAGGCTTGATTTCTAATCAACAATAATAATTAGCCTTGTGTGCCAAATGGATTATTTGAGCTCTTGAAGGTAACAGTGTTTGGAAAATATTAATGTGTCATTACATCTCTACAAGAATTTTTTATGGGAGGAAAGCTTGGAAGGGGATTGAAATCAACACCCTTCTTATCATGAAGGAGCTTGTCCAAATTTAGGGTACTTTTGTGATGAAAAGCATTTGGAGATTTTGAGAAGCGACTAAACCTTGATTGATCTAGAATAGTAATGAATTTTTCCTATTAATCAACAATCTGTATGGTTGTCTTATTATATTTATTATCTCTCGTTAAGACCATCCTCTATCTAGGACTATATGGGTCCATGAGACTTTTCATTAAGGGAATCAAGACCCTTTTGGATCCTTTTTATAGAGGGACCAAGAATTTTCTTGTTGGCCTTATACTAAAGATAAGTTTCAATTGTTCAGATCAGACCTCCAAACCTTCTAGTTTGTTATTTGCTATATTCCTCCAAATATAATTCATAAGTTTGGAGTTCATCATTTCAATCCCTAGTGGAAAGATTGGAACTTGTATCTCAACATACCATTTCGTAACTACAAACCTCATAAGGGCTACTCTCGACTCTCTCTACATTTGTCTATGGTTCCTATTTTAAACCATAGATAGTTGTTGCAATCCTATTTGAGTGCTTGATAGTGCAAGTTTCAAACAATTTGGTTGGTTAATGTTAGGAAAAGGGTGTTGTACACCTTGGACAAAAACATAATTATTTTAATTATGTAAAAGAAATATTTCTTCACGGTGCATCTTAGGAGATGCATTTAGCCACACTCAATATTAATTTGGTTCCACTTGTAAAATTGTATGTAACGTTAGTTAGATATTTTATGTGTGTGTCGCATATTGAAAAAAACATTTAATGTTGAAAAAAACATACTACCAAAAAGTAAATGTTGGGGTCAATGGTTTTGTGCCCTCATGGTTTTGAGACATATGGTTTTACCTATATGACTTGGTTTTTTTGTGTGAGCTTGATTTTATAAAAGCAAGCACATGTTTTGTGATTGAGGTTGGCTAGTTTCTAGTTTGGCTAGGTTGTCATTGTATGAACTCTCTTGTAGATTGCATATATGAAGAATGGCTTGGAATGTGTGTTTTCATGGTTTCTCATTATGCTTGGGCACATTGGTGATGCATTGTAAGAACTTGATATTAAAAAGTATTTGCAAACACTTTGTAAGTGTATTGTAATGTTTCATCGTTGAATAATACATTGAGTTTGGATGCTTTTGGAGATTGGGTTATTCCGTCTTGAGGGTTTTCCTAAGGTATATCTTTTGTAATCTTGTGGTATGTCTTTGATCTTTGCATTTTGATTATTATGTAAACTTGTATCATGCTTTTCTCTCATTGGGTTATGTAGGAAATGGTTTGATCATCTTGGTAATTCTCTAATATATTCTAGAGTTGAAGCTTGCTCATTGTGCTTGGTGTATTCTTTTCCAAGGCCTTCTAGTTGGTTATAGATCAAATCATACTAGGATCAAGGATCCTCAATGCCCATTTCGTAGTCATATGGAAACTTTCAAGCACATTTTTTAATTTCTCATGCTATGTAGGCTTGGGTTCATGATTTTGTCAAAACCTTTCATCTTGAAGCATTCTCATTGCATATAGTTTTATTAAGGGATTGGCCTAGAATGCCCTCCAAATATACCCGAATTAGACACACATTCACATGCTTCTTAACCTCCTATGCTAAGATCTAAGGATTAGTCTCAAAGAGGGTGGTCTACACTCGTCCACCACCACTACGCTTCTCCCTAGGCTCCTAGCCATAGGTTTGGTTATCGGCCATATACAAGCAAATTCCCTCACCTCACTCTTGCTATATCACATATTCATGACATCAACCTCTCGATGAAGAAGCATAAGATGATGGTGGTAATGATGGTTAGTAGTCTCTCATTGACACTCTAGATCCCACTAATGTATGGGGTAAACTAGATGATATGGACCTCCCTCATCCTCCTACTAGTGTATTAGCTCTTACCAAATAATGACTTGTTTTTATGTTTTTTTCTAAGATTTTCCTCATTTGAATTTTAGGTGTGACTTCTTCCACCCACCTTTTTTTTGTGAATATATGTAATATTATTCTATTTAAATAATAATAAAGATATTTATTCATAAACAAATGTCTAAATTTGATATATAATTTATATAGATAGTTGATTTTAATAGCTATTTAATATTTAATATTTCTTTTACCATACTTTGTTTATATGAAATAATTTCTAGTACATTTTATATTTTTATAAACAAAAATGTACAAATGCATTCTATAGTGTATATGTATATGTTAAGAACAACAATTTTATGGGTTCTTTTATTATGTTAGGCTCAACAAAAAATAGGCATTTGTTTTTTAATATTAAATTTTAAAAATTATAAAATAATTTATATATTAAAATTTTGATTTAAAAATTCAATGTAAAACACTTCAACATGTCTTCTAAAAATATTTTAAAATGTATTTTTATTTTATTTTTAGGAGTAACTCTAAATTGAATCATTTTCACCTAACAAATTATTTGAATTGAAAACCAATTGATAACTTAATAAATATATTAGAAATTTTACAATTTTTTACATTATAATAAAATCTCACAAAAATCTCTTATATCATCATTCCAAATTCACTTGTCCTTGTTTACAAAGCTATTCTCTACTACTTAAGCTCACTTTTGTACTCTCATTACCTTGCAAAGTTTTTTTTAATATAAAGAATGTTTAAAGTGTATTTTTCTTACCCAACCCTCCTATTTAAGGATTGAATATTTTATCATCCTTTCATGTGTGTAAGTTTCATGTGCACCATGTAATTAAGGTAATGGTGTGACTGTTAAGTTATGACATTTTTAAATCAGCCACCAAGGTTTAAGTTCCCTTCGGACCACTATTCTACTTAAACATCAGTTGGTTCAATGATCAAACAGTCAATAATAATTCACACATCATTCACATCAAAAAGTGATAATACTTATTTTTATTGATCAAATTTAACTTTTGACCGTTGAATTGGATGATGTCTAAGAACAGTCTTCAGCCACTGTACTTATAAGTGTAGCTCTTATTGGACTGTTGAACTTGTGGACTGAAACTGCATTAATGTTTGGAAAATGAAACCCTCCATTTGTAATCTCACTGACTGGTGTGCTGCTATGCCTAGAACTAACCAATAAATAAAGTTCACTAAGTAAATTCTTAAAGATATAAAAATGAATTATATGTTGCTACAAATACTAAAATTGTAGTGTCACGAGATCTGTATTAAAAAACCAAATTATACAAGTTACATTTTGGAAAGATCGGATCCATACCAAGAAGAGAATCTTTCAAAATCTAGTGAAAATAGTCAAATGGTCATTCTTTAGAATCAAAGTTGCAGTCTCTAAAATTATCAAAACATGTTTAACCTCCCAATGAGACTATTCGTGTTGAAAGGAAGAAAAACAAGGCTAAAATCTTGTTTCCCATGTCAAGGGAAACTAATCTTTCCTTCGCTTGATGGAACATTTAAGAAACTCCGGAGGCCCATGGGGACCTAATTAGCAATAATGAATGAATGAATGAAAGATTTTAATGACGTCCGCGAGACCAAACAGTCTATGGGACCGAGACAAAACAGGCCTAATTTGTCTTCATACTCTTTTCCAAGTCAGATCTCCTGCTATTAAGTTTGACTAGAAGGCTAGCCGTATGATTAATGGATGAATAAAAACTCTTCTATCAAATTATGACCAAGGAACTCAACCGATAAGAAAGCTTCTGGCTAATTCTAAAACTGCTCCTGCTCAAATGAAATTATCATAATAAAAGCGACCTCGTTCACTCTAAATTGGAAGAAGAATGTCATTATCTTAGTAAAATCAATCAGATTGGCATCAACCACACTTAGGAAGAGCTACATAAGCAAGAGGATAATCTTGCTAGTAGTGGAATCCTTCACTATGGAGATTTACAGGTTTGAATCCTGGTTTATCCATACTGAGTGCTCGATATCCTACAGCCACAAAGATTAGCATTTGTTTTAACTCATTAACAAATCTTAGCGCAACAAATTATACTTGATTCATTGGACTTAATAAGCTGCTACAAAATCAAGTTATGATAAGGCATCTATGATTTTGAACTTTACAAATAACTAACTAAACATAATTTCTTTCCCACCTTTTAGTTTAGGTTTTTAAATAACCAGATTCCTAAGGTATGCAACGTTAAGCTTACAAACCTTATGCTAGAATGGACTTTCTAATTAGATTTGTTGGACTTTCCAGCCCTTCAGAATCTTTCAGTTGTTTTGAATTCCTTATCAAAGTTGGATTAATCATGTATTCAGAGTTAAGAGATCCTAATCCCCAAAACCAGCAGGTTTAGGAAACTCTGACTTGGGATCTTGACACCTCTAACTGATAAGGGAAAAAAATCCTTGTAATCTTTGGGTTTTGTTTAACTCGATAATTTGAGAGTCGCACATGACACGTTTCTACTTTTATATGCCCATTTGGGCGTTTTGGATTTGTGTCTAGTTTTCTCAATGATAGTATTACTGTTAAAATACTCTCCGTGTATCTTATAACAGGTTCCATTTTCCTTTGTCTAGTTTGTTCTTGAAACTTAACAAAAACATTGGCAATGTTGGGAACTTCAATGCTTTGTCTGTGCTTCTATGGCCACACGAGAAGAATTCCACATAATCAAGTGTGAACAATGTTTTATGCATGTCCCATAGAGAAAGTAATCTTTACAAATACATGAATTTTAAAATAGTTTGAGGTCTTTTGAACTACAAATAATAAAAATGACCTAGAAATACAAAACAATATTCCGCATGGATTCACATAAGCTGCTTAATAAAAAAATCTATGCTAAAATGCTAATCAGAGGCTCCTCAAACATAAAAAAGATTAATATTGTATAGCAACAATATCAGATGAATGCATGTCCATATTAATCCATGTTAAATAGAAGATTATAGCCTTGACAATGCTTAAGGGCCCCAGCTTATACATTTCCTTGGAAAGAAACCAAAAAAAAAACAATCAAGAAAACATTATAATTCATCATATCACTTCTCTACTTTTGAGGAAAGTCTTGCACAAACTTCTAAGGGCTTCTTGATCAGGTTGACCCTCCTTGAAACTCAATTCTGCTTCCTTGTAAACCTTCTCCTGTATAATAAGTAAAATGTCAGTCCCGACTCAATATTAAAACTTAACAAATAAATAATAAAACGGTAGTACCTTTAACACCCATTTCTGTTGAGCTACTTATCCATCATACTTGCATTCCAATACAAAATGATCACATTTGAAATATTGGAACATCAAGTGGAACATCTTACACAATATGATGGCTAATAACAACGTGATAAGTTCTGAAATTTATTTACAATAATTTGGTATACTTCAGTGCAATGCTTCAACAATTTTACAGTGGATAAGACCTTTTGGATCTACTTTTAAAGTTGATACTCAATTACGAAGGTTGTCTGTTCTTGGATTTTTTTTTAACAATTTTATTATCTTCAAAATAAAAAGTTTTATTTGTCTCTCACGCTCCTTTTTAAGTCTTGGTGTCCTTTCAGCCTTTTGTGTGTCATTTAAGGCTTCTGATCACATCAGGTTGCTTCAGGTAAAATAATGTACAATAGCACTATCATATACGGCTCTGTTGAATCTCTCAAAGGGAGAGCATTTGAGAGATCCAATAACCCTTTCAAGAGATCATCCCATTAGAACCACCTTGTCATCATTATCATAGCAGTATTACACTCAAAAAACCCACAATTAATTATGAGTAATCACGACCTGCGACATTTGCTATGCTGTTTCCTGAGTTTTTCAAAAACTGGATTTATTTTTCTCTTTATAGATAGATAGATAGATATTTTTTGGTTCATTTTTCTTGTTAGAGGAAAAAAGAATACATAGCAAAGGCTGACTTACCATTTTTGGTATAGGGTTAGGGTGTTTTAAATTTTCTCAGTTATACTTTGAATAGATTTTCATTTCTTTTAGAAGTTACCTACTAAACCACAGTGAAGTTTTTTTTAATTTAATTTTTAATTTATACCATAATGAGGGTTTAGGTGAAAGTACACATGGTTGCCTCTAAAATAGTAGACCATGCTTCATGACAAAAGACCCAGCCGTATGTTTTTTACACAAACCCTCTTAGGCGAAAGGTAAATAGATTTATAAAAAATCCAAATCAATTTTTAACAATTAGCATTTTTATACGTACATCATGTATATTTTATCTATACAATTACACACTATATTTGACATGAGCTAACAAAATTATTTTTTCAATGTTCTTACACTTAGTACATTTTTATTTAACTCCCAATTTTTTGCCTAGTTTTTCCTATTTTAAACTTAGGTAATTGAATTCTATTTATACTTTTATAATTCCATGCCAATGTTGTGTGTTGTACGGTGTACCCATATAACTTATTTTTTTGTATTGAGTCATATTTCAAACCACAAGTCAATCATTTCTCTTCTGGGAGTTAAATTTGAGTCCTCCTTTCTTGTGATCATCAACGTGGTTGTTGTTTAGTTAACACCTTTGTAGAGCTTAAGAGAGAAGGTTTCCAGCACTCCAAAAGGTGGACAAGCCTAGCTGAGATATAGAGAGAAGCAGTGAAACGCAAAGGCACCAAATGAAGAATAGAGCTTCTAGGGCATGTTTTGACAAAGAAAGAGAGCCTAAGGGCAATTTCAAATCAGGAAAATGCATACATGTGGTCCAAAACGTGCCAAAGGAATACAAAATCGTATTGGGAGGGCCAAAATCACTAAAAAAAATGTCTCCAAGAAGCTTGGGTGTATTTTTAGGGGGCTTTGTCATGTTACAAGACAAAAATCAGTTGCCATAAAGTGTTTGAATTTTTCAATATCAACAAAGAAATAGATCGCTTCAATGATTCAAAAATAACTTTTTCACTTAAGTAACAAATGTCAATGAAAAAAATTTGAGACGGACAGGATGAGCGAGAGAGGAGGTTTTTTGAACTCTACTGGGGGAACGCCTGTAGGAGAGGGCGAATCGGACAAGGAGGATGAAGCGGATGATCTGCCTGGTCTGCAGTTGTTCTGTCTCTCCTCTGCAGAATTTTTCTTGCGTGTCTCTATGCTGGTGTGTGGCGTGGGGCGGGTCTTCTTTGGCTCAGGTGTAGCTCTACTGCAGCCCTTGTTCTGCTTCTAGCTTTTCGTGCTTGCCGTGGGTGCTGCTAGCTTTTTGGCCCTTCTTCTCCGTGGCCCATGCTCTAGCTTGTGTTGCCTTCCTTGCAATTGGTTTGTGGGTGCTTTGGGTTTTCTGCGGAGGACTGAGTGGAGGATAGGTTTATTTTTGGTCCTATTAATGGGATGGCTTAGGGGCTCTTTGTTATGGCCTGTCCTCTTTCTTGTCTCTTCTTGGTCTCCCTCTGCTCCTCTCTACTACTTGTTTGGTGGAGCCTATTTGGTGGCTCTTGCTCTGGGTGTTTTTTGGTTGCTTCGGGTTTCCCTCTTATGGACTGATGGTGCTTCATACTAGTTGGTTTTGTTGAGTTTTGGCCTATCTTCATACTAGTTGGTTTTGTTGAGGTTTGGTCTTCTCTCAGTTTCCTTCTTGTGTGGGCTCCCCTTTCCCTCTTGGGCCCTGCTTGCTTCCGCTCATTGTGAGCCTAGGTCTCTGCTCGTTGTGGTCTTTTGGCCTGTTATCTTGGTTGTAAGTCCCTTCTCTTAAGTTGGGAGCCGGTGGATCCTCTCTTCTGAGGATGCTTGTGGGCTTTTCGTGCCCCTCTTGCTTATCTTTGCTCTTTATTCTGTGGGGGCTGTTTTTTTTTGGCTTTCTGTTGTGTTGCTGCTTGTTGGAGCTTGTTATGTTCCTTTGTGCCTTTTTGTTTGAGGCCTGTTGTTTGTGGGTGTTGGTCCCTTACCGGGTGTTGCCTAGGGGTGGTATGGCTGCTTGTTCTACTGCTACGCTGACTTTCTTCTTGGATCCTATGGAGGTGGATTTAGCTCCTATGGAGGTGGAGTTGGAAGGTGATTGTCTTTGGCTTCCTCAGTTGCTAATCCTTTTGAGATGGACACTGCTCCTATGGAGGTGGAGGTTGAGGGTGCTGGAGTTTTCAGGCGGCAATGGACTTGTTGGTCATGACATTCTCTCCATTAGTGGGGAGCTCCCTCCTTTTGAGGTGGAGTTGGAGTTGGCTTCCTAGTTCGAATGGTGGCTTTGTTGCTTCTGCTTCCCTTGTTGTTTTGACTCAATGCTGCTCTTGCTGAGTGGATATTCTACTGTTGACTGGCTTTTACAGGTTGTTGGTTGCCTGATTGATTCTGATGGCTCTCTTTTGGGTTCAAGGTCCTTGAAAAACCTGGTTAAGGGTTTAAGGTCCCTTCAAAACCTTTGGGTTTAATGACCCAGGTAAAAACTGATTGTATTTGGTTAAGGGTTCTAGGCCCCTAAAATTCCTTTGTGCAGCCTATGTTGTCTTGCTATATTTTTAGTGCTGCTGCTGCTTGGCTGCTAATGGTATATGGTTTTTCTTCGATGTAGCTTGTTTTTCTTGGATAGGGTTGTGGGTCCCTTCAAAACCGTTATGTAATGGGTTTCGGGGCCCATCAAAACCTGTTTTACCCATAATCAAAAACAAATGTCAATGAAAGAATAAAACAAAAGTGCATTTCTCAATTAAGTTACCAAACTAAACATTAAATTAGAATGTTAAAGTAACTTTCTGACATTGAAGTGAAAACATGATGGATTGCATCAGCAAAATTTAAGTGTGAACCTTTCATAAAATCCGAAAATACTTCAGTTTTGCAAGCAATGGCAAAAAGTTGTCCCAAACCCTAAAGGCATCTTAGAAAATTTAAACACCTCTGATGAGGTTTTTTCTGAAAGCTGATGAGCAGCTAATAAAAAAAAAAAGGATTAGCAATGGCGATATTCCTTCAACAAGAAAACCCTAATGCTGCACAACTGAAGCTCAATGCTTGTGAGGACAAAAACTCCACCATTTACACTGTCCCACTGCTGATATACACTTGAATCAAGGGTGCACTAAACTTCCATTGTGTATACTTGAAAAACTGCTGGTGAAAGTGATTGAAAACAGAGTTTTGGATGCCTTTGGTAGCTAGAATACTGTTTTTTTACAATCTTAGAGGCTGAAACCCTAAGTAGGCACCCTTTTTTGGAAGCATTCACCACTAAGCAATACACTTTTTCTATCTATGGAGCATCTTTTGGCTATCACTGCCACTAATCAGCACTCCTAAAATAGTCCAAGTGCTTCATTGACCCACGTTTGCCAATTAAAACCATTTTTCACTATCAGGCACTCTTTCCAAGCATCCATGTCACTAAGAGTCCGACAAGACACTCATTTGATGATCTTTTGTCCCTTAAATTGGAAAATTTATCATAGGCACATGCTTCATGCATGGATTCCACTTAAACTTACTTCTTTCACCCCTACACACACCAATTTAACACTTATGTCATCAAATCCTATCTACACACACCAAATTGTCAACCTTGACATTTAACATGCTGATATAAAGCCCTAAGCGCACTTTGCAGGTACATTCACCACTTCCATCACAGCAAGACAAGCTCAAGCTTGCATTAATGGAGTTTTCTCACTTAAAGGATACAAAAACATCTTTGGCATTCCTCACATGCCTACTTAAAATTCATGTCAACATACACTCAAGTGCACCTAACACCCATTCAAGTCACCTTCCACCATTCCAATGTACCTTTCTCCATTTGTACCACTAGAACGTTATCACTTCTGACTGAAACACCTGTATTCTTCACTTAAGCCACTTAAATACTTTCATTACCACTGCTCAGGCAATATCTGACTCTCCTTTGCTACTTCAACATACTGATTTTCTTAACTGCATTCACATCAGCAGATGTTAGTCGCCAATCCTACCCTCTGCTGCCACTAAACAGGTCTGAAATCTGCTTCAGGCATTCATATCAACCTCTTCATCTCTAATCAATCAATCAGGCGCATCTTTAAGAGATACTTATCACTTAAAGTCTCCTGAGCACTCTTTAATGCCCCTACTGTCCCTTGAAACAATTGCTGACTGCCTGTTATGATGTTCAGCAGATGGAATGGAGAGAAATGACAATTCCAACCATATAAATACAAAAACATGACTCTGATTCAAGACATGATAGGTTGGCCTCGTTGATTTATCCCATTGCAGGTTGGCCCTAATTAATTTTGCAGCTGAGTGGTCACCAAAATCTAAATTTGAACCCCATTTGAGGTACCTAGATCTGCTATTGCTTGTCAATTACATTGGTTGTGTCTCCCAGCACTGCTAGTCTCCTTCTTCACATCAGATCATAAGCAAATCGCTTGTTCAATAGTCATGGAGGACAAACCTAACACTGAAAGTTTTGTAGGAGTGCAAAAGCATGCAGCTCTTGTTAGTCAATATTTGAAATCTAGCATTATCAATGTGTTAGGGTCGCTTATTCCTCAAACTTTTGTATTTACTGACTTGCTGGTTTCTGCTTTTAGCCAGAAGGATAAATGACTGTTGTGTTTAGATTAGCTATTGATTCATGCAATTTGGAATAAAAAAAAGTATAAAATCTTGTCAGTGAGAAGACTTAATTTCAGTCTTGTGCTCATACCCAAGACTGAAAAAGATAGGGCATGCTTGGTTTGGTTTGTTTCCCTTTGCAGCAAAAACGCCAGAGAATTATTGTGCATAATGTGAGTACTTATATATTTTTTTCCTTTAGAGTCTAGGGTTAGTTTTAGTTATAAAGAAGCTTCCCCTTCCAATTTGAAAAGAGGTTTTAGCTCACAAATTATTCCGTTTTGTGTTGTCTTGCAAAATACAAATTAAAATACTAACAAGCTTTGACAATGGGAAGCTAAACACTTCCTGCCTACGTTTTCTTTGTAAAATCATCCTTGTTTTAGGATTACTCTTTTTAGTTTCATACCGATATTTTGGCTATTCTCAATGCTTTGTTGATTGTTCTTTTTGCCCTGTAGCTAGGGCCTCTTGCTCCCATACATTGCTATTGTACCTATTGTATGTTCCAGTCCTTTGGATCTATTTTTTATCATTTGTGTTCATTAATATAATTCATTTCTTTTCCTTCTTTCTTTCTACGGGAACTGATCTCTACTTCAGTTGAAATAGACAACACAACTTTCTTCTCCTTTCTTTAATTGGGTCCAAATCCCATTAATAAGCACCTCTTATGAAGACTTTAAGCGATCCACAAGTACATCATCTTCATGAGAACTTCTGATTTAAAATTATATAATGTTACACTTGAACATTTTTCTTTCTTCTAATTATAAAATTTACTGACAACTTCATTGTCATTCCTCAACAACTTAATTATTCTTATTCGTTTATTGGATCTTGTTATGTCTTCCAGCTACTTTAAGCGACTGGGGAAGAATTCCATGTACTAATCATTACCAATGTTTATAATATAGCAAGAAACAGCCTCACCCAAAGATTGTTTTTCACTCTGGCCAGTTATGTTCCATCTGATTTCAATATTGCATTGTGCTATTACACAATTGAATTGACTTGTACTCAATTTTCCTAGAACAGAGTAGCTTCTATGTGCCCAAAATGCAATCCAATACTGGCTACAAACTACTTCAGGCATTGAACCATCACTTCTAAATATTTAACATTAAAGACAGCAATTACAGGGTTAATCTATGGCCATATCTAAAATATAAGCAGTCCTGCTCAAAAACCCTACTAAAAATTTCAATGTTATTAGAATATAGAAAAGCAAAGTAATCACATACAAGAAATGTGGCTCGGCTAATTTTTCATTTTTGATGTGTTAGGCTATTATATTATCAATGCATAAAAATGTAATGATGTTTTCTACTTATGCTTGAGACACAAAAGAAAGTTAGGGGCACCTACGCTAATGGTCCCTCGAGCAAGACGAGACTTTAGTAAGTCTAACATGACATCCTCAGAAAATTCTGGATGGCCCTGAATACCAAGGACTGAATTTCCAACTGCAAAGACTTCAATAGCCGTTCTTGCTGAGTAGCCCAAAACAACACCATTTGGAGGAACACAAGAAACCTGTATCAAAGAAAAATTTAGCTAGCACAGGTTCAAATACATGCCTCACGTGTTATAAGAAATATTATTTTCAGTTAAGTTTGATCTTAGAATAGAATTTTCTTGTGAGATAAACTTATATTTCTTCATGGCATAAAAAGCTATAATTATAAAGCACTACGCTAGAACACAGCCAAGTAATGTATTGTTAAGATTGAAGGAGCCAATAAACATAGACTAGCTGGTAGACAGCCCTCAACCATGAATATTTACTGATTCCATTAAGGGGTGCATCTTTATGCCTGTGAGAGTTATTGGCACATATAATTTGATTCCAAACACATGGAAAAGCCAATCATTAACCGCTTGTTCAATCTCACAATTTCTTCTTTTCTTAATAGATTGCTATTTACAACAACAAGATACAATGCTGATTGTACATTAAAACCTATAATAGTGACTTCTACAGCACCATCAAATGACAGGTCACAGAATCTTGGAAGGTGGCTTCAAGGAATTATTCTTTCTCTCAAACAAGGATTTTACAGTACACCATGCTTATTTGTAGCTTATCAACTTAATTGAAATTTTCCAATGATTTTAAAGCACTGTAGACAAGTCATTGAGTTGCATGCTAGATTCTGAAATTCCTTGTTAGTTTGAAATGAAAAATATATTTTCTAATTATATTTTATCATGTAGTAAAATGTGTAAAATGAGCCTTTTCAAAAAGCTCCATATCAAAGACAGATAATGCTGTCAAGTAGTCAGATAAGTCCTGGAATTTCTTTCCCCATTGAGAATAATTAAACAGTATGTTGTCAACAATTCCTATAACTCTTCTTTACACTTCACTACAAGTAAGTAAATTGTATTTTGAGATCAATGAAAGGAAGTCTACAGGAAAGAATCCAAGAAGGCATTAAAACCAGCAAAGAGTCCTTTGAAATCCCATCATAGCATAATTACTGATATTATGATATTAATGATGCCATTATGACTGTTAATTATCAATCTTGCATCATTTAATCAAATTGAAATATTCTGATAGAATACAGTACTAATAGTGCAGTATAACAGTACTCTCAGAAAGATGAACCACAGCATCAAGGATCAGCTCATGGAACATTGTCAATGCTGATGATCTGAGGACATTCAGATTGGGTCCATTCCTCTCCTAGGAAGATTTACACCTTTCATAGCTGGGGTCATGGCTTTCAGCAAAAAATGTATTACTAATGCCACTTTGCAGCTTGCAAAGTTCACACTTCTTGTGAACCTAATTACCAAATTTAGATTGTATGAACCAAATCCAGCTGGATCCAGATTTTTTGGACCAATCAGATTTGCTCAATTCAGTCCAGACTTTTCAATTCCTGTAGAAATTTTACCGAATTTTTTTGACCTCCCAAACAAATTGAATTTTTCAAACCTAGTAACTATGCTTGTGAATGACACCAAAAACCCACACTGACTTAGCTTCCACGTGCACTACACGACAAATTCACAACATCACAGAGCGCACACTTTCCAATCAAACGATATCACCTTCCACATCAGCTAACAGTTAAGGAAATTGAAGCAGTTGGTCATCTAGTAGCTGTAACACAGATAATTCTCATCTCATCTGTTCCAACTGGGGACAATGATGCATCTTGGCTACAATACACTCTTAATGCTATATAATCCATCTCTGGATTCAACCTTCAGGAATAACACAGTTTGGTCTTTAAGTCTAGCATTGAAGTATGAATTGGATCATGGGAGTTAGAAAAAACAGCTAACTCCCTAATCTCATCTTGAATAAGTGTGTAACTTGAAACACTCCTCAATACTCCATATAATCCATCTCTGGATTCAACCTTCAGAAATTCAAATATCATAGTTGGGTCTCTAAGTCCATCATTGAACTATGAATTGGATCAAGTAAGTTAAAAAAGCAGCTAAGTCCCTCTTCTCATCATCAATAAGTGTGTAACTTGAAACACTCCTCACTAATCCATTATCTAGCAAGCTCAGTAAAAACATAACTTGTAGAGAGACATGGAGAAATATGTAAATGTAGAAGGTTCGGGATTGATTTAGACAATCAGGAAACAGAAGTGAATGAACAATCAATATGTGACAGGTTTGGATGCAGTTGAAATAGTGCAACATTCCAAAACCATCTTGTGCAAAGAAGATTACTTGGAAAAATTTAGCCACAGTCAAGACCATTCAAAATAGGACAAAATAGCAGCCTCCATAGGACATTAAGGAGCTGAAAGGTTTAGGATCCCATCCTTTCGGGATCTAATGAAATTTAGGTTACTCCATTGAATATCTTGCCAAGTTCATGTATAAATATACTCCTTGGATGTCTTGTAAACAATTCATTTGATCCATTTATTTCTTGTGCCATAAGGAAGTTGAGTGCAAGTAAAAGTGCCTGTAGAAGAAGTTAAGAGCTTTTTGCAGGTGTTTGGACAATCTGTAATTGATAAGTGTCCTTGTAAGCCTTGAGAAAGCAATGGAGCCTGCAAAATCGGAAGGAAATGGTGGTTTGAGCTTGCAAATTTGTTGCAATTAGAATAAAAAAGAGATGCTGCATTAGAGAACTTTATTACACATCAAGGCGTTGTCAAAAGATGGTTTGATAAAGAGCTAAAATCAAAGCCTTTCAAATAGCTGATCTTGTTTTGATGTGGATAAAGCACACAAAAGGAAGGGAAAACATGCAAGATTTGATAAACTGTGGTTAGGTCCTTTCCAAATCTCCGAAATTCTTGGAGAAAATACTTTCAAGTTGTGCATGTTGAGTGGAGAGGCTATTCCATTGCCTGTCGATGGACAGTTTCTCAAGCATTAATTTTGAGCCTAAAAGAGGGGCATTGGGCCCCCTGTACATAGTTAGTTTGTGGTCTGCTGTTTTGTTATTTGTTTGTTTTGGGTTTGTGTTTGCTCAGCATCTTGGTATTGAACCTTATTTTGTTTAATTTATGAGTTTCAATTTAGGTTTAGTAAGTTGTTCTGATTTCAGTGTCAACTCATTTTGTCTTTGATTTCCTAGTCAGTTGGTCAGCCCGTCGTTGTTTTCACTTTGATTGTCCCTGGTCCAGGGGTTTCTGTTTTACTCATTAGGAACTTTTATTATGGAAAGGGCATTTTTTCTTGTGTTTACAGTTGTGTTGACGCTGCCCATAAGGTTTTTGTTCCATTTTTTATTAAGGATTCTCTACTGATTTAGTATTTTTTGTTCATATCAGTTATCTTAGAATACATGAATGCTAGCTAATTGAAGCTAAGGAAGTTTTGTTACTGTTAAGGATGTTATGGAACCTTACATACTTTCACACACTTGACAAAAATTATTTTTCTTTGGGGATGTTGGAGTTGGTTGATATAGCTAAGTATCAAATGAAAAATCATTAGTTCTTTTCTTTCTCAATTGCCACCACAATCCCCAACAGAGAAGCAAGCTTCATTGCTTGGGAGTTGAGATAGTTTCACAAAGCAATGGTTTAAAAAAGAGAGGAAAATAAAAATAAAAGAAAATATAAAATTACAAGAACTCAACTTACTCAATGATTCAAGTAACTTCTATTGGGTCTATAAATGCCCAAGCCTGGAGTGGGATCAAAGATAACTCCATTAGGGCTATGGATGTTTGATTGGCAAGGGAGTAATGTCTAGCTGATCAATGATAATGTCTACATAAATACATGTGTATTATAATAGAAATCTAATCATTTGAAGGTGAGACTAACTAACTAGCCCTATGTTTAGTTTGTTGTAATAACCCTAACCCCTTGGGACCAAAATTATGACGTTTTCCCAAGTTTGACAATGTTATTTGTCAAATAATCTGATGATCTGATTAGAAAAACTTTATCCTTTGTATGTGCAGAGTGATTGAAATCTTATATACTTTTCATATGCAAGGCAACTCACAATTAATATCACCATTTCAATTACATTGTAAACTTGCTCATACTGGATTCATTATGATAGCAATAATACAATTCTGAGAATTTTATATTAGGGAGAGATGACCATTCATTCAGAATTTCACACTTTCCCAATTGAACAAATATCCCAAATCTCTACTCAGAAATACTATCCATCCTTACAATACTCAATTGATTGATTTCAAAATATAAACTGACCTGTAGATGGCAGCACTCCACATACCCTTCGGCACTTCAGATTCCCGATATTAATGATGACTTAACAAATTCTCAGTCGATACAGAGTTCTTATGCAGGGGTTGATATAGATTCCTTATGCAGGAAATAATACAAATTTCTTCAAACATTTCATCTTGACAAATCAATGACATTCAAAGCCAGCATGTTAACATAAGAAGGCATAGACATACCCGTGACAATATGTGCATCAGCCCGTAGTTAACAATATGCAACAACACCAAGCCTCAATATATTCGATAGTTTTCCTATTGGTATCATTGCAAATAAATCCAAATAGACCTCTCCACGTCAGCTCTAAACTCTGCCAGATAAATCCAAATATGCAGGAACATGTATTCTTCATTCACCATTATCATCCCTCACAATGGTTGCGACTTCCATAGACTATAGTAATAGTTATAGATCAAGAATACGTGACTATCTCGGCCAGCAAATAGGAAGCAGGTAAACACACAGGACCCAATCCTGTTGATTTGCCAGGTATGCTAATAAAATGTTGCACAAATCACCTTCATATCACTCCTTGTAATGGCGGTTCACTACTGACATTTGACTAAAGATATTAACCATGATACTCCTTATAATGTTACTTTATATGTTTCAATTAAGATAATAAGCGTTGCCAACTCCTCATTCATCGTAGAGCTTGACTATAAATATATTCTCTGATAGCCATAATATCCTCCCGTGCAGATGAATATAATCGGTGCCAGAGATAATGTAAAGGTATTGAGGGAGAGATATAAACCCGTATACTCTAGCAGTCTTGTATATGCACATAAATACTACTTCAATCAACAACACATTGCGTTGTCTTGACAATTACCAATATCATATGCTATGTATTAAATATAATACCCAACACAAAAGCGACAACATCATTGAATATTAACACCGTTATGCAAATGCCGATATTGGGACATTTGAAAGCTCCTACAGCAATGTTATTTTTATGATTAGTGATCTAATAATCCAGGACTACCAATGCCATTGTACTCCAATCTTCCTCTTGTCGCTTCTTCCAAAGAACACGTCCTGCCAACCAAAGGTTTGACATAAACCCACAGGTTTGAATCCACGACACATCCACATTCAATATCTCTTCATATAATCATTCCACCTTGATGTACAATGTAAAATGAGATTTATTCAAATGATCCCATTTGGGTTTCCGTCCAGACGTGATCTTCAAAATATGAGAGGTTTCGTTCTCAGAAGCCTGATTGCAAAAGTTTCAACTCCATACAATCTCCCGTGATGAAAACCTATTCCCCGAGCAATACTTTATTGGCCAACTTTCAGTTTCATAAATTGAATTAGTATTAAGGCTATATTAAGAATATAACATTTATTCTTGTAATTAATTAATTAATAAGTCTTAAGAGCAAAATAAAGGCTTATTTAATATTTAATTAATTATTTCTCCAAAGTTCTTTGACCTTAGAAGAACGGGAACATCACAATGTTCTAAAAAGTGGGGACATCATAGTCCTCCCCTCCCAAAGATTGTTTTCCCTCAAGCAATTGCATATCAATCCACTGCACCACTCTGATATTATTACCACAAGATATGAAGTAACTCATCAAAATCCATGTGTAACAACCATGACAATACTCGGATCCCAAACCAATCTCAGGAGAACTGCTCTGCTAATTTGTTGCAATACTCTAATATATATGTCATCAACCACCCTATCATGTCGTAGC
The DNA here is from genome assembly GCA_007258455.2 of Sequoia sempervirens. Taxonomy (NCBI): domain Eukaryota; kingdom Viridiplantae; phylum Streptophyta; class Pinopsida; order Cupressales; family Cupressaceae; genus Sequoia; species Sequoia sempervirens. The sequence continues at coordinate 14,345 of VDFB02350972.1, read as the reverse complement.
AACTTGTCAAGCACTCCCTCCATCAAGCAAATCCCTAGATCCCAAACTAATCTAGGACCCATGCTGAAAATGAGAAGGTAGATGTATCTCACCATAGGATGATCATTAACTCTCTGATATCCTGAAAACTCTATACTCATCAATGCAGAACAGCCACCCATCAATAATGAATGCACAAGAAACCCGAGCTCATCACACCTTGGTTCACACAACTGAAGCTCAGCGCTCTCATGTGTATACCATTCATGACCAAATGCCTCCAAGACATTTGTCTCAAGTCCTAATGTTAGGATAGCCGTCTCAATAAGCAATCATCTTTATTATGTGGTCGTACTAAGTCATAAGTATACTTGTAAAGTTCCTCAAAAATAATTTGATCAACACTCCAATCTGATTCAAAAGTGGCCTCATCTAACCATGTATCCATAACACTACTCACAGATTCAAAACATGTAGGCATACTTCTATCTGGTTCCAACTTGATTGATATCTTCATTAAGCCCTGCAAATGACATGTCCCATCAACCCAACTACCATCATGTGAATAATATGAATTTTCTAATTCAAACAAATCTGATTGTTCCTTATGCTTGGCTGTCATAAGAAGCTTGTTCATGGCATGCTCTGCCTCTATAACATCTTCCTTTTGCAGAAATAGGAACCTAAGGTACGCTTCCCGTTGTTTTCTTGCTAAGTCCAAATGTTTGACTTGTTCGTTGACTTGTTGTAGGTGTTGTCTTGCATGGGCAGCCACCAACTTAGCCTTCTTGGCTCTTTGTACCCACTCTTCGTTCATTTTTTCGAACTGCCTTACTTCTTCTTCCTCTATGCTAACTTTGGAATCCTCAAACACTTTTTCATTGCTAGATCTTTCCCATGTGATAAGAGGTGGTAATGTCAGAAAGAAATCTTCATCTTGGATGGTATCATATTCAAAATCAGGTTTCTTGCAATTTAGACTTGTCATCTCATACTTAAATGCAGATAAAAATCTGCTTCCCAAACCCTGAAAATCAAACCTTTCGTTAAGTATCTTTGTAGTGCTTCCTAATTCCTCCACCCATGAGGATTGCTCTTCATCAAGTACTGATTCAAAGATCTGAATTTCACATGTTTCTCGATCATCTACAGCTGTCCCAAGGCTGCAAGATAATTCTTTGTCCCTTTCATCAGTGACTTCTTGAATGTGATGCATCTCTTCCAGTTTTGGAAATTCACCAGCATCAACCTCATGGCTGCACCTTATTCTATCACAAGCAATTTGACCCTCACAACTCACAAATTCATCCCTATGAAGCTCTTCATTTCCTACATCAATTCGTTCAAGTTCCATACCTCTTAGATTATCTTTTTGCGCTTGAGAGGTGGCTGCAACACATAACTAATTTTCTATTTTGTGCATTTAGTAATGACACTTACTCAATTGAAGGCAAGGGTCAACAATCTCCCTATCCTTGTCTTCCACCAACTTGACAGCCATGTCGCTATTCGTAAGCAATTCCAAATAGTCATCTTTCATTAATTCCAAAGCTTTTTTGATTGAGTGTGTGTGTGTATGAGAAATAACATTTACCATTCCTTTTTGCCTCTTGTCAATTTGGGCTGTCCAAATGAGGTCTTCAATGTGTTTATGAGTATTATCCATCCTTGATAACACTTTCACTACCTTTTCTTCCCTTACCATAAATTGGTCCTCCAAATCTTCCAATACGAAAGGCTTTTGTTCCCAATCATCGAAATGACCTTGGCAGCCATGTGCTAACTTTTCTGATTTTTCTTCATATGTAGAAAGTTTGTCAACATTAGAATCATGACTGCCATGTACTATCTTTCCTAATTTGCCATCATGTGTTTCTTTTTGTAAGGATGTTGATGTCACATTAGAATCATTATAAAATCCTTTCCTTTTATCCTCATATACTACATCGGCATGTTTCTCAAACTCCTCATGAAGATTTTTGCAAATCTCCCTATACTCTCCTTGTGCAAATAGATCATGAGTTCCTTTACTTGTAGGTGTGGATGAGTCATTAGAGTGCTGAGATTCTCTTGAAAGCGAATCAGCAAGACACTGCAAACCATGATTTAGCATTTTATGTGCTTGCTGCAAATCACGATTCATCTTTTGTTGTGATAGAGCAAGGTCTTTTAATATTTTCTCCATGCTAGGCTTCTTTTCCTGTGTTTGCGAGGAAGGTAGGAAGGTAGGTAACAATCTTCCATTCATAACTCGATCTATTGATGTAAGCTATAACTGAAGCAACTAATATACACCCTCAGGGTAGCAGGATATTGGCTCTAATACCACTGTAATAATCCTGACCCCCTGGGACCAAGATTGTGACGTTTACCCAAGTTTGACAATGCTATTTGTCAAACTAATCTGATGATTTGGTTTGAAAAGCTATATCCTTTGTATGTGCAAGTGATTGAAATCTTATATACTTTCATATGCAAGGCAACTCACAATTAATATCACCATTTCAATTACATTGTAAACTTGCTCATACTGGATTCATTATGATAGCAATAATACAATTCTAAGAATTTTATATCAGGGAGAGATGACCATTCATTCAAAATTTCACACTTTCCCAATTGAACAAATATCGCAAATTTCTACTCAAAAATACTATCCATCCTTACAAAACTCAATTGATTGATTTCAAAATATAAACTGACCTGTAGATGGCGGCACTCCACAAGCCCTTTGGCTCACTTCAAATAACCGATATTAATGATGACTTAACCAATTCTCATTCGATAAAGAGTTCTTATGCAAGGGTTGATACAGATTACATATGCAAGAAATAATACGAATTTCTTCAAACATTTTATCTTGAGAAATTAATGACATTCAAAGCCAGCATGTTAAACATAAGAAGGCATAGACATACCCGTGACCACATGTGCATCGGCCCATAGTTATGGATATGCAACAATGCCAAGCCTCAATATATTTGATGGTTTTCGTATTGGTACCATTGCAAATAAATCCAAATAGACCTCTCCACGTCAACTCTAAACTCTATGGGGCAGGGGCCCTAGCTCGATTGGCTAAAGCATCCTGTTGCAGGCAAGAGGTCATAAGGTTTAGTCTCTCTCCAAACCCGTGGTACCGGAGGACATGTCACGCCAGCGCCACCGGTCATGTGAAAATTTTTTACCAAACACACTGCAATTTATAGGGGGACGGATACCCAACCGATTCCTACAGTCAAAAAAAAAAAAATCTAAACTCTGCCAGATAAATCCAAATATGCAAGAACATGTATTCTTTATTCACCGTTATCGTCCCTCACAATGGTTGCAACTTCCATAGACTATGGTAATAGTTATAGATCAAGAATACATGACTATCTCGGCCAACAAATAGGAAGCAGGTAAATACACAAGATCCGATCCTGTTGGTTTGCCAAGTATGCTAATAAAATGAGGCGCAAATCTCCTTCGTATCACTCCTTGCAATGGCGGTTCACTATTGACATTTGACTAAAGATATTAACCATGATACTCCTTATAATGTTACTTTGTTCGTTTCAATGAAGATAACAAGCATCGCCAACTCCTCATTCATCGTAGAGCCTCAATATAAATATATTCTTCGATAGCCATAATTGCCTCCCATGCGGATGAATATAATCAGCACCAGAGATAATGGAAAGGTTTTGAGGGAGAGATATAAACCCGTATACTCCAACAGTCTTGTATATGCGTGGAAATACTACTTCAATCAACAACACATTGCACTATCTTGACAACCACGAATATCATATGCTCGGTATTAAATATAATACCCAACACAAAAGCGGTAGCATCATTGAATATTAACACCGGTATGCAAATGCTGATATCAGGACATTTGAAAGCTCCTGCAGCAATGTTATTTTTATGATCAGTGATCTTAATAATCCTGGACTACCAACGTTATTGTACTCTGATCCTCCTCTTGTCACTTCTTTCGAAGAATGAGTCCTGCCAACCGAAGGTTTGACATAAACCTATAGGTTTGAATCCACAACACATCCACATTCAATATCTCTTCATATAATCATTCTGCCTTGGTGAACAATGTAAAATGAGATTTATTCAGATGATCCCATTTGGGTTTCCGTCCAGACATGATCTTCAGAATCTGAAAGGTTTCATTCTCAGAAGCCTGATTGCAAAAGTTTCAACTCCATACAATCTCCCAATGACAAAAACCAATTCCCAAGCAATACTTTATTCGCCAACTTTCAGTTTTGTAAACTGGATTATTATTAAGGCTATATTAAGAAGATAAGATTTATTCTTGTAATTAGGATTCATAGGTCTGAGCATGTCCATTGCCCAACAATATTGTTGATTGGGAGATAGTAACAGGGTTCCCTTGTCAAACCACAACCCTAGTCACAGTGTGTCGTCAGTCCTAGTTTTAGTATGTTTTGTTGTTATGTTGTCCTTGTTTGCCTTGTTGGTCATTTATTTTTCAAGGTGTGCTTTGTGGGAAAATTAATGATTACAATGTTTTAAATGATTATTTATTTAATTTAGATTAATGTTGTTAGAAGCTCTATATGTGATTTAATTAATTAAATTTAATTTATTTTGTAAGGTGAATTAATCTTTGTGATTAAATTTATTTTATAAAGTAATTAAATTAATTGATTAAATTTAATTAGAAATTGAAATATGAATTTGAATTATTTAAATGCAAAATGTATTGTAAATATCTTAGAGGAAATATCTGTGAGTTGTTGGAAAAGATATTTTATTTTTGACAAGTGCTAGGAAAAATTAATTAAGGATTTTTGTTGGGAATGATTTCTCAGAGAGAATAATTGCATTAACTGATAGAGGAAAGAGGTTACTTCACGGGAATGAGGAAAAAGTTATTTTTAGAAAAATAGTGTTGAAAAATTGGGAAAAGAATTCTCGGGAAGTGCTTGGCTCTGGTTATTGTTTTGGATCTTTCTGGAAGTGGTTATTTTGGTAGAAGCTCTAGAAATTGGAATCCGCAGGCGAAGCTCTTCTTCAATCTTCATTTCTTCTAGCTTCTGGAAACAGGTTCTTTATTGTTTTAATTTTATTTTGCAATCTTTGCCTACGCAAGAAGATTATGTATTTCTGTAGAAGCTTTGTTTTATTTTGTAAAAATTGAAAGATTGTCTGTACAAGAGGATTTGTTAATTTTGTAGAAGCTTTAATTTTATTTTGTAAATTTGAAAGGTTGTTTGGAAAATTGCTGTGAATTTTTAGAAGCTTCTGTAGAAAATTGTTGAAAGCATCTGTAGGGAAATTGGTTTTAAACAATAGAAAATTCAAACAGAAAACAGTAGAGGATTTAGAAAACCTCTGTAGGATTGAAAATGAAATCCTCTGGTAAATTGGGGAAAATGAAATCCTTTGATAAAATAGTAAATCTTTTCCTGTAGAAAATTTGTGAAAATTGCCCATCAGAGCAATTGTTTTGATTAATTTATATATTTATATATATATTGAAATATATATATATATATATACAAATACATATAAATTTATATATTTATATAATTTAAATTTTGAGGCTTCTGGTAAAAATTCCTCGTAGAAAAAGCCTGAGACGGAAATTCCGTATGGCATAATTGAAAAAAAATGCAGGGGACAAAAAATTATTAATGGAGGAGGCTGGGGGGCCTGCCCCCACAGCCGCCCCCATAGGGAGGCGACTGTGGAGGCAGGGCCGCTACCTTCACAGGCAGCCAACACTGCCTTCCACAACGCACCCTCATTGTGGGGTTGGTTGCGTAGCAGCCCCAGCCAGCCAATACTTGGTTGTGCCAAGACTTTCGTCCGCCTCTTTCCTATGAATTCCGATTTCAATATTTATTTTGTTTTTAATATATATATATATATATATATATATTATATAATATATTATTTATAATATTATATATATATTTAAAAATATATTTATTTAAATGAATAGTATGTTTTAATTGGTGCATGCAAAAGCACAAGGAGATAATTTTTATATGAAATAGTTTTAAAGGGAAATTGGCTTTATTTTAATGTAATTGGGAAATTGTAATAAACAATTAGATTTAATTTTCTTATTGCCTGAAAATGAAATTATGTTAAGTTGAATTAATTCAAACAATGTATTATTGTTTTAATTGGATTTAGGAAATCCTAATGGCAGTTTTACTATATGCCTGAATTGCTTTTAAGTTGTGATTTCTTTTGTTCACGTTGTTTGGGAATTTGGGTTAGTGGTAATTGTGTAAGTCTTCCAGATGAATTTACCTTATGAGAGGGTTGTAATATGTTGTGGTTCAACCCTTTGATTTACCTTGGGCGGTGCACGTGGTTGTAGTTCAGTTTGAACACCCAGTTACTACAAACGGGATGTGTTGTCTCTTGCTTTATGGTTGATATATGTTATCGGTTTTGTGCACCTTGTCTACCTATGGTTTGTGGATTAGATCCTTGTGTTGTCAATAGGAGAGTGGCTCTCTGTGGGGGTCCGACACACAAAGAGGCACCAAGGTAACTCACTGAGAGTTTAACCAAGTGATAACTTAATTAATTAATTAGGGGGTTTGGGTAGTTCCACACATTAATTTAGCTAATGTAGCCTCACTCATGGGCCCAAGTGCTCGTTTAGGCTTGGGATGAGTGGGAAGGCCTAGAATGGCAAGGTCAACTGCCTAGTCAGACTGGAAGGTATGTTGATCCTGCATAGTTTGTATGGGGGTCTGACGGCTAATAGAGGCAGCCAGGGTAACCCAGGATGGGGGTCCAGTAGCCTAGGAAGGTCATGCCAGGGTAACCCATAGCAAATTATGTGTGACACTCCTCCTATGACAACAATTTGTTGTATTGTTCAGTGGATGTACTTGATTCTTTTACTCTGGAAGCAATGTAACCTTCTTGTTATGTGTTGTTCTTGTGTGTTTAGTATTGTGTGTTGCCTATGTCTAGAGGTTGTAGGTTATTGCCTAGGATGTCCTTTTACTATCTCCTAGCACGGGGAGTGGGCCTTCGGGTACCACTTGGTTGGGTGGAACGTGCACCTTACACTGTTGGGTCCCCAGTTCATGTTCGTGATGGCGGGTACTTCCAAATTGGAGAGCTCGCGTGTACCAGGTGCTTGTACTTTCTCATATGTTCTTATTTATTAGTTAGATACCTTGTACATGTACCACTCCTTATTTGTATTCGAAGAGAATTCTTGTAACTTTGTAATTGTAACAATATTGTATGATCTACCTCATTCTGGAAATGAGAATTGTAACTATTATATTGAATGAACGCAATGTATGAATGAATCTTTAAAGTACTTTGTATCTTATGTGATGAGTTATATGTTATTGGATGTATGATCTTGATTTCATGAGTATTAATTATATGCTATGTTTAGTTTACTTTTGTATATTATGAGAATCGAATGCAAGCGTTGTCGCGTACCTTAGAGAATGTATGTGTTTAGTGTAGTTCACTTTACTTGTTTAATTACACTTTTAAGAAAAAAAATTGTTACACTTCCGTTGTGTTTGCGACATTCTCTAGGGTTGCGTGGCGGGGCATTACAAACTCCATGCCTGTTATCACTTTTTCCCAAATATTGATGACAAGGAAGCCTTCTCCTTTGGTTGCTCAACTTATCCCAGCTTCCCAAATCAATTCTTACTCCCCGCACTTCAGAAATTGTCAATTCTTCCTCACAAATTCCACTCTTCTCACACTTAGAAATCAGATATATTAAACTAGTAAAACTCAGAAGTAATAACCAGCAAAGCGTATTCTTTTGGTATGATACGCCTCCCTCAATGATCACACAAAAATGAAGGATGGTGGCAAATAATAATCACTCTCAAAATGGTAAGAATGATACACAGAAAATGCACAAGGTAATTCGAAAATGAGGGATGAGATGGCTCCAAAGACAAGACAATGATATGACAATGGCAATGAGAATGGTACGATACAAGAGAGTTGGCGACTATTTATAGAGACCCCAGCTCTCCAAAACTCCTACAGCCATGGCATGTGAATTGACACCCCTGCCATTTGAATTGTTCAACTTGGAGGTGGCGCTAAATTAAGTTTGTAATCAGCAATGACCATGGTGAATCAACTTCCAATTCTGACAACATTAAGAAGACTATTTCCAAAAGAACATGGAGAAATTCATAAATCAACACCTACAAAAAATTGGTTTCAGAGGTGGTGCCAAACTCATGAGATGACGGGATTTTCATAATCTGAGAAGAAGTCAATCATAATTCCTTAACACATACCCAGCATCGACTATTTTCTGGGTTGAGTTGATGAATATCATTTACTACATTGAATTAATTCAAGCTTCAGATTCTGACTTGGTTAAAAGCCATAATGATTTAGACGCATTCATCGATTATCCCTGCATTTCCCTTTAACAGGTGATGCACGATTTTCCTCAGAGCCGTGTTGAATCCAAGTCTGAATTTCATCATATTAACTATATTGGCATTTTAAGCCAAAGTCAAAATACGTGAATTGAAGTCTTTATCAAATCGATTCATTTTATTAAATAAGAATAATTTGATTTCCAATGTTTTGGTAGACTATGCACTAAGACCTATTTAGGCAGCAATATATATGTTTTCAACATTATATATATATATATATAGCGCCTCATACCAAAGGTAAAAATATGCGTTCCATTTATGCAATAAAGAACAGCACTCTAAAATATTCTCATGTTGCTTCTTTTAAATTATCATTTGTATAAATAAATATATATATATATATTTCATGATAATCAAATATGTTTATATTTGGCATTCAACTGAATTCAGATGCGTAAACATTTGCACTTAATGGCAACCCTATTGACTTATATAAATATATTTATTTATATACTTTTCCACATAATATAAACCCATTCCATCGGATGTATAGCTCTCATTATCATATTCCGTGAGTGATAATACGTGTATATGTTTATACACATATACTTATATAATATATACATATGGACACTTTTCTGCTAAGCATTAACGCTTGCAAGTGTATTTGCGTATATATATACAAGCATATTCATTATATGGTAATATGATAGTCAAGTAATCCATTCAACATTGAATGATTATGACCTTGTGACTATACCAACACATATATATATGTTTAGTCGTTTCCTCGTGTATGTAGCTCTGTGAGTATTTCTACTCACATACATGTGCATTTGCTATTGCTCTCATACACGGGTTTATGTATATGCATTTATATATATGTCTACATACATGCTACGTTTTATGTTCATTATGAACGATGTAAAGGTAACCATTCATAAATCCCAAAGAGTCAACCCAAGCACATTCAGCACATTGTCATAAGGAAGAACTCAAAGCTCAAACAAATAAACATCACCCAAACATGGATTCAAAGTAAACAAGACCTTTACTAATGCAGACATATCGGCTATGGATGACTTACTATTACTCACAAACTGACTCAGTTCACTCAATCTAAGGTGGTGTGTGTTTATGCTCAGATAGTTACATTTACCGGTTACCTGACCAAGATCTTCTCCCAAGTGATACTTCCCCTCCCCGTGGAGAAATAAACATTTACCTACAACCGCTAGCACATGCCTTGGCAGTCAATTGTTCACAGCAATAAACAGCATATGTAAACATCTTCAAAGTTAGAATAACAATAATTCAATAACCATCTATTCTCATTTATGCAGTATTTCACCATGAATAACATCAATTGAGATAACATCAAATGAAACAACATCAAGTGATACAACATTCATATTGATAACAAGGTACAAGCATCATTAATTCATCTCCAGAATTCACATTACATTCACATTTAACCTATGTAGTAATAGTAAATAGTAACTTCACAATTTGGGGTGTAACACATGGAATAGAGGTATTATGTCTTCAGTAGGTGAAAGTAATGTTATGTTGCCAAAATGCTGTTGGACTAAAGAAGATATACCCAAATGACACCATTTGATGTACACTTTATGCATATACTTTCACTATAATTGTTCACCAGTTTCGCAATAGAATTCATCTCTAATTTTGGTCCACAGAAATGACACCATTTGATTGCTACGCCCAACATATACTCAAATGTAAAATATCCTATTCACAATGTAAATAACTTTACTTTCTATTCCTCAGTTCCTTTGAATGTGTAGGATTCCTTAAATGTTCTTTAAATAACTAATAAGATCCATCTCATAGCTAGTTTATGGATTGCTCACCATGAAAAAAATTGGGATCTACATGGAGTAGGTGAGGGACACATAACTTATATCAATAACATAAACATTACTTGTCATTTCACTTCCCTTCCTTGAAGTTAGGCTGTATTTAAGGTACAAATAACTTATGTCTGTAAGATAAACATCCTCCTCCCTATTCCTCACAAAACTAGAATGATACATGCATATTATTGTTCATCACTTCATCCTTCTTGAAACATGGAATATTATGTTTATGAGAAATATTGCATCAATTTCAGATTTGAAAAATCTAACATCTGCTGGCAGTCAGATACTGAATCAATTATTTCAGTGATGGGGCAAACACACCTGATCTTGATGTGATTCAATAACTTTCAGAACTGGAGGAATCTCCAGACCATATAATTTCCGCACCAAATCAGTATTCAATTTAATCTCTTTCAACCCAAGTTCCCATCCTACTGAAGCTCTTCCACTTTTACCACCTAAAGCACGGCAAAGAACCTGTTCAAAAATCACAATTGTCAGATATTATGAATATTTAATGTCTACCATGAGAAGAATGGCTTAACCAACAATACTTTATTTCACAATGGCATGTTATAATTGAAATTATCTATCCAACTATCAATTTTGATTTACACTTCATGAATTCTTGCATGGTGTGTCACCTCTGAGTCTGCAGTTAAAATCAATTTAGATAGTTTAAGCTTCAATTTAAAACATTTTCGGTCTTTGGGATAAGTTCCTACTTAGGGATGACAAATCGTATTATTTCTTTATCATAATTAACAAATTTGAACCAAGAAAAACAACCTTGGGTCGAATATGAAAATTGGGCATGTTGTCTCTCAGCTGCTCTATTGAGACTATAAGAATCAATCAATAAAGAGAGGGTAATTAAAAAACCTGCTTACCATGACCTTTACCACTTGGCATCCAATTACAATAGTTCACAATGAAGCAAGGATCTCCGTTATCTTCACGTCAGCAAGCAATTGTTTTTAAAAATCTATGTTGAAATTTTTGTGAAACCCTCCTGTTTGTTGCTTCAACTCTGGGTCTATATGTTTCTGTGTAATGTCCATGTTTGTTTAGTGCATAAAAACTTCATCATAGGGCATGAGCTTCAATTTTATATTTTTATAAGGCTTTTCATTGAATGCCAAATACTGTTTCTACCCGGTAAAGTTTGAAACCCAAATGGTATTTTCAAATTTCAGACTCAAACCAAAGGGTTGTAGCTTAATTGGTTTAACACAATTGGTGAGGGTATGTTCCTTGGTTATACCATCCACCAAGGTTCAATCCTTAGATGTGCAATAAATAAGGGATGAGGCTGGTATCATGCCTTGGTCGACTTTGACAAAATGGATACCCTCAGCCTTGGCTCTCAGCAAAAAAGGTATCAGTTTAGGCTTCTGCTCCCATATCAGGTTGCAAAAATGATTTGGGTTTGACACAAGGCCAACAAAAACCCCAGTTTACATGACTTCTGACAGAAAAAAATATAAAGTGTGTATCGACACAAGGAAATTCGTGCAAATCAGTTAGCAGCCAATGATCTACTGGTTTGGCAGAGAGATTTCTGTGATGATTACGCAGAATCAAGCCTTGCTGTCCATGCTACCCATGTATAAGGTTACCAATCCCAACCCTAATTAAAGCAGGGTGACAAAAGTAGCAGAATCAAATAATACCCACATATGAATCTCCAACCTTTCATAGCTTAGTTCACACAACGTAGAGCACACAATACCCTACTGATCTGGAAACCACTACATGTGTCATATTTCAGAAGCCATCAACCAAAACAAAAAGAAGATGACCTTATGGCTTCTGACAGAAGTATTACAGATCCTGTAAGCATGCAGTCGATCTTTTGTAAATCAGATAAGTAGGGTATGGTCTGGTGGTAACACGGAGTGATCCTCATGACACCCAGGTTCAACCCTTGCAGGGCATGCTTCATATCTTAAAGCAGTCACATAATTACTAGCCACCCTCAATGATATTGGTGGCAAACACCCACTTCAATTACAATATAACCCTAAAAAAAAGAGATTCCGATAAATCAATTGTTACAGCTTTATCTTGCAGATCAATAATTACAATTTACCAAATTCGCACAAATTAAGAATTACAAATTTCCTCTTAAAATATATTTTTTTACAAAACAAATAGTTCTCAATTCTCATTACATATACAGTCAGAGTCAGGAACATAATGCATCTCAGGTTCCAAAATCCCCCATCCAAATGGCATGAACATAATTCGACTAGACGTGTGGTGAGGTTGCCAGGGCTGTGGTCAAAGCACTATGGGGTATATTCAAAATAATGTGACCCATAATTGCAGCAGACAAGTGGCCAGGTTGGCTAGGCTGTGGTTAAAGGACTGCATGGCACATTCAAAACGGTGCCCAACAACTCTAGCAACATGCGTTGAGTCAGGAAGGGTTGTGGTATGACAGGCTATGCGGCAGAGAAAAGAGTAGTCCATATTTAGAAATCTCAACAGTGCTGTCCATGCATACCCAACACCGAGTCATAGGAAACATGCATAATTAAGACACGCCAAGCTTGATCCTAATAACTAGAACAATGCAAGGTGCTAACAAGTCCATCATTGGAAAATCAGATATGAAAAAGTACTCAAATAGCATACCTGATGGCCAAAACAAATTCCCAAAAGCTTCTTGTTCTTGTCATACAAACACCTGAGTACATCACAGAGCTTGAGTATCCAATCTTCATTGCCATGAGCATCATAGCTGCTACCAGTTAACACAAATCCATCATACTTGTGAAGCTCCTCTTGTAATGGAAATTCACCTTCGAGCACACGAAAAATATCCCAAACTTCTCCCGAGTCCTTGAATAGATTTTCCAACATTTTTCCATACCCACCATATTTCATCTGTGTGTACTCAGAAGAGTAACCTGTCTCCAACACTGCAAAACACCGTTGGATGGCGGCCATATTCTCTGAGCCTTTTTGTACCTCAGACACCTATTATATGGTATGGAATTGAAGTGTCCAATTCTTCTTTCAAATAAATTGATTCATGAGTCGGACTCGCATTAATAGTTACACCAGTAAGACAACTCCAAAAGTTCGTTATCCGTTTAAGTCCTTGTTTTTTATGTACTAAAGTTATCATTGGATGCATTGACCTTCAACTTCGAGCATTTGGTACATGTGCCTTAGTGACGGGAAATTGTGGATCTCAATGTTTTCTGCATGGTTGTCAAAAGTTTTTTTTATTTCTCGAGGCATTTGGGGGAGGATGAAAGAATGAATGATTTTAATTACATCCACACGATCTACTAGTCTATGGGACCCAAGATATGAAATCAAAAAACCGCCTTTGCCAACACAATAAAACCACCGCTGACCCCACCGTGCCACCTACTATTGTTTTCAATCTCTTTGCTGATTTTGTTTCCTCTGTTGTGTATTTTGATTAGGTAACTTTTTGTTTTATCAATCTTCTCTTCTTCAAACAAAGCCACTAAAGATTTGACTTTTAACAAATCTGAGTAACTATACTGGATGTCCTCATAAGCCTTACACTGCATAACGTAATGCCACTCTGTCTCCACTAAACCCGAAGAGTAGAAACAACAAATCTTATATGACCACTCCTCTTTGGGTATTTTACATCTTCCTATTTCACATCTCAAATGGTGTGAGTTAGTTTTTAACTGAGCTATTAGCATTTTAGCCTTCCACTTTATATCTACCCCTATGTAGAATTTTTGTTTGTGATCACAAGTAGGGTTAAAATGCAAAGCATAGTGTTCACTTTTTTGGCCAAGTTGCTTCAACCACATGGTGTTTTTGACTTTCTCTTTTGCATACCTTTTCATCTCGATTTTTGTGCTTTACACTCTTGCATGTTGATCCCCCATTTTCCCATCCACTTGACATTTTGTTTCATCCACATGTTCTTTCTTTTAGTTAATTTTTCTTCCACCACAGTTTTGGGCCAACGATGTTCCTCCATATTCTTGATTCTCTGCAAATAGCCTAATAAGCGAATTAATGCTACCATTTCTATTGGGAAGGCCCTAGCTTTAGCTAAAACAATCTCATATGGGACCATACTTTTTATTTTGAAATTACTTGTGAT
>VDFB02350971.1:0-39084 GCA_007258455.2 Sequoia sempervirens | reverse complement strand
TGTACCATCTGGAATAGAACCTGTGAATCAAAAACTAAGGAAAATGCATCCGCATATATCACCTTGTTGGAAAAAGTAGAATTGAAGAAGTTTTTAGATGCAAGATTCATTAGATCTATTGATTATGTTGAGTGGATGTCTAATATTGTACCTATTTCTAAACTAGATGGTAGTATCAAAATATGTATTGACTTCAGAGATCTCAACAAGCCATGCCCAAAGGACGATTTTCCTTTTCCAAACATTGACATTATTGTAGACTTAACAATAGGACACACCATGTCATCACTAATGTATGACTTCTCATGTTACAACCAAAACAAAATAGCACCAAAAGATCAAGAGAAAATGACATTCACATGTCCATGGGGAAAATTTTGTTGGAATGCCATGCCCTTTGGGTTGAAAAATGTAGGGGCTACATATCAACAAGCAATGATCACCATTTTCCATGACATGATGCATACCTTTATGGAGGATTACGTGGATGATATATTAGAAAATTCATATACCAAAGAAGGACATCTAGAGATCCTAGAAAAAATCTTTACCAGATTAGAGAAGTTTAATGTCATTAAATCCTAAGAAATGTGTGTTTGGTGTTACATCAGTGAAGCTTCTAGGATACATAGTTTCAAAAAAGAGTATTGAAGTGGATCCCTTCAAGGTCAAGGCCATAATGGAAATGTCGCCACCGAAGAATATTAGTCAACTACAGTCTCTACAAGGCAAGCTACAATCAATCAGGAGGTTTATCTCCCAATTAATAGAAAAAATTCATCCCTTCAATCATTTGCTACATAAGAATGTTTTTTTCAAATGGGAACAAGAATGTGAAACAAATTTCAATCAAATAAAGCAATATCTAATGTCACCACCCATACTAATGCCACCTACAAAAGATAGACCATTATTACTATACATTGCAATAGCTAAGATTTATTTGGGTGCTCTATTAGCACAAGAAGATCCTACGGGAAAGGAACAAGCTATCTATTATATTAGCAGGACTTTGAATGGTTATGAGATAAATTACACCTTCATAGAGAAATATTTTTTAGTAGTGGTATTTTCTACTCAGCGGTTGTGGAATTACATGTTCACCCACATAGTCAAACTCATAGCAAAGATTGATCCATTAAAGTATTTACTCAGCAAGGCTACCCTAATAGGAAGACTAGCCAAGTGGGTCATGATCTTGAGTGAATTTGATATCTAGTATGTAGATTGAAGATCCATCAAGGGTTAGGTGATAGTCGGTCAGTTAGCCAAAGCTCCACTACCTGAATATCATCCAATGAGCATTGAGTTTCCTGATGTAGACATTCTTACTATGACAACACAATAATGGATGCTTTATTTTGATGGGTCTTACACACAATGTGGGTCAAGTGCAGGAATTATGTTTGTTACACCTTAAGGACATACCATGCCAAAGTCCTATAGACTCATGTTTCCATGTACAAATAACGTAGCTGAATACGAGACATTAATCATTGGCATCAAAGTGGTAGTTGAATGGAATATCACAGAGCTACAAGTATATGGAGATTCACAACTAGTCATTAATCAGACAAATGATGAATATCAAAGGAAAGATGAGAAGTTGATGCCGTATAAGAAAATGGTTGATGATTTCAAAAATTACTTTGTGGATATCAAATTTAAATAGATTCCAAGGGCAAAAAACAAAGCTACTAATGGTATGGCGACAATTGCTTCTCTCTTATAGATACTAGAAAAGCGAGGTCATTATGAGTATATGGTGGAACAAGTGTCTAATATTGCTTATGATAATCCTAAATCTCAAACCATATGCCACTTAGTTGATGTTGAATCCTCAATTTATGGAAAGACCTGTGCTTACCTAAAAGAAAATATCCTTCCTCCCAATCTTTCCAAAAACCAAAAACGCAACTTCATCTACCAAACCTCATGACATACCTTAATTTTTGACATACTTTACCATCAAGGTCTAGATGGTACTCTTCTTCAATGTCTAGAACATAACGAGTCTGATACAACCTTACATGAGGTTCATGAAGGTATTTGTGGAACTCATTCAAGTGGACTAACCCTAGCGAAGAAACTCCTCCATTTGGGGTATTATTGGTCGAATATGGAGGAGTCTTTTTAGTTTGTTAAGAAGTTCCAAAAATGTCAAATCCATGGTAACCTAATCCATACACCAGCACAAAAATTGCAACTATTCACTTCAACATGGCCCTTTTGTCAGTGGGTACTAGACCTGGTAGGAAAGATTAATTTGTCTTCATCCAATGGACACAAATTTATAAGCATAGCTGATGTAAGATAACTCCAAAGGTTGATTGCACTATCTGGTTGAAGACATTTCACTGTCTCCTACCTGAACCTGCTACTAAGGTTTCTATTTGAGCTCAAAAGACCATCACAGTCCTACTCCAACTCTTCTCAAAGAGTTCCCCACTAGTGTCTTACCTTTGGAAATTCCACACCTTATTGTAACTTATCACTCTTCCTTGGACTTAGAAGATTCTAAGTGCCAAATCCTTCATATAATTTGAACTCCTTATAGGGAAGATAGATACTCTGTCTCCATGATTTTTGTAAGCCAACTGATCCATTTTTCTTGCTGTTCAACTTCTATCCCTGCCCAAGTTCTCAGCTTCTCAATTCCAAACTCCCAACCGGGTCATGTAGCTCGCCTAGGGTTTGGATTCAAAATTCATTACCTGCCCCTTTTTGTTTCTTGCCACCAAATTTATACAATATTCTGGCTTCACTCCCATATTCCACCAAACTTAGGAATATCCCATGGTCAGGGTCTATGGGAGAGCCATTTGAAATTATACTACCCAAAACAGAAATATAACACACCACTTCCTAATCTTTGGAAAAGAAACAACAACTCAAAATCAAAACACCTTGAATACTGGCAGGATCTCACTAAAAACTATCTAATAACCACAGACAATGAGTAGACTACATTCACAATACCCTATTTAATCACTGTTCCTCAAGTACTCACGGTTGTCACAGGGCAATACAGGAATTCTGCCAAAACAGTAATAAAATTCCCTTATTAACCTGGTCTATGGATATAAAACATTAACCCCACCCAGGTGAATCTCCTATACAACTCGAAAGACCTAAACTACACTGAAAAAAAAACAAATACAACACTGTTTAAATGTACATAACGCCTATACTAACTCTGTCTGCAAAACACACAGTGATTTCAGAAAACACTCTATATCCCTAAACGTTGAACATGAAACAATAAATACGCATCAAGAAGCTTAAATACCGTATGAAAATTACTCTATACTGTCCTACAATTACAAACACTGTAATAAGTTGACATATTCAGCGCCTTAAGTTCACTGTTTTCAATGTTCATGGGCAAATACAAAAGAAAATAGTTTTTAACTATTATTTGCAATCTGAAACTCAACTATAATGTGTGGGATCTTTTTCCACGAGTTATTCATAGGGAAAAGAGACTCCAAAATATTAAAATATTCTGATACAAAGCCAAATCTGCGCATTAATACAGAAAACAGCGCTGTTCTGAAAAACACATAATGTTTTCAGAAAAAAACCAGAAATTTTAGAACACCGAACTGTTTTCAATTCCCAACCAAAATATTTATTACCATCATCTCCTAACTGCCTGCCATGAGCATTCACACCTATCTAGAAGTCTCCTTTCAAGTTTTAAGGGAAATTGTGCGCTTCCATACCCCTGATTTTAGGGGAATCTTTAAACCACTATCAAGTTACATGCAACCAAGCATTGTTGCCATGCAACTATGCAATATTCTTACAACCCCGTAATCATCCATTATCTTAGGATCTCCAACTCATCAACCTCAAGCTAACAACCCCTTAACTGACATTCAGCATCTCCAAACAATGAGGAAGGGACTTCAACACATACATAATGTTTAACATAAACAGTCCTAAATTTAATAAATCAAAACTCCAATACTAATGTCCTAATAAAGATCTTAGTCCTAATGACTAACTCTTCAACTAAAAATGAAAGATCTACTAAACACAAAACAAACCTAATGAAATCCTGATTTGGCCAAAATTAGGTACAAGCCAAAATTTTAGAAAACCAAAATTTGTGCAAATCAAGTTGGGGTTGGTTTGGCCTAGGTGCTCCTGCACCATCCTCCCCAAAACAGAAAATTCAATCCATCCTTGGATTGAGCAAGGTGGGATCAATTCCCAACTTCTTGAACTCCTCTTCTTTGATCCAAACTGCATCAACTTCAGGTTGTCCTTGTCTTTGGATGAGGTGTTCCTTATATTCTTTGGCCCTGGTTTTTTTGTAAACTCTAGTATCCAATACTTTATCAGCTGATTGTACTACAGTGGAGGGTAATTTGAGCTCTTCAACATCTTGAATGACTTCATGGAAGGTCTGATCCAAGTTGACTGATGGTCCCTTGTAGTGTACAAGGTTTGCAACATTAAAAACAGGGGACAGTCCACTGTCATCTGGTAATTGTACTTTGAAAGCATTGTTGCCATACTTCTCCAAGATAGGACAGGGACCTATCCTCTTCATTTGCAGCTTGTGAGGGACTCCCTTCTGCAACCTGGCCTTGTTGAAATGTACCATGACTAAGTCACCAACATTAAACTGGACTTCTCTTCTATGCTCATCCACCTTAGCCTTATGCTTCATGGTATTTTCTGCCAAGGTCTTTCTGACTGTCTCATGAATCTCCTGCATTGCACAAGAAAAATCATCTGCATAACCACTTCCTTTGACTCCATCCTTCAGCTCTCTTAGCTCATAAACACCTCTAGGGTGTAGTCCATAAACAATCTCAAAGGGGCTCTTCCCTGTTGACCTGTTGACTGTATCATTATAAGCATACTCAGCCTGCCCAATAATCTGATCCCATTGTTGACCATACTCCTTGGTCAAGCATCTAAGAAGGTTTCCAAGTGTCCTATTCACTACTTCGGTCTGACCATCAGTTTGGGGATGGTATGCAGATCCAAAGGACAGATTGGTGCCCATTCTCTGCCAAAGTGTCTTCCAAAAGTGGCTCATAAATTTAGTATCCCTGTCTGATACAATGCTGATTGGTAAGCCATGAATTCTGACTATTTCCTTGAAGAAGAGTGAGGCTATTTGACTGGCATCATTTGTTGTTTTGCAGGGTATAAAGTGAGCCATTTTGCTGAATCTATCAACCACAACATACACACTATCCATTCCTTGCCTTGTCTTGGGTAAACCAACTACAAAGTCCATGCTCAAGCATTCCCATGGCCTAGAAGGGATTGGCAGTGGCTGGTATAAGCCTGCATTTGAAGAAGTGCCTTTTGCTTTTTGACACACTACACAACTCTCTACATATTTTCTGATATCTAGATTCATCTTAGGCCAAAAATAAAACCTTTGGACAAGCTCTTGAGTTTTGGTGATCCCAAAATGACCACTCAATGCACCATTATGTTTCTCTTGAATTAAATTCTCTCTAATGGAGCCTCTAGGAACACAAAGCTGATTCCCTTTAAACAACAAATCACTTTGCAATGTGTATTCAGCATACTTGCTATGGAAATGGTTTTTAAACTCAAGGCATACCTTATAAATTTCTGCAAAGTCTTCATCATCTGCATATAGATCTTTGAAGTGATCTATTCCCATGCTCTTCAACTGAATTTCTTGAATTGTGAGGACTCTTCTACTCAAGGCATCTGCCACCTTATTCAGAGTTCCTTCCTTGTGCTTGATATTGAAGGTGTAAGCTTCCAAGTACTCCACCCATTTCATGTGTCTGTGACTCAACTTCTCTTGTGAATTCAGGAAACTGAGTGCTTGGTTGTCTGAATACACTATGAATTCCTTGGGAAGCAAGTAGTGCCTCCACTTCCTTAGTGCTTGGACCAATGCATACATTTCAAGGTCATAAGAAGAGTACTTCTTCTTGGCTTCACTTAGCTTCTCAGAATGAAAAGCCACCGGTCTTCCCTCTTGGCTGAGAATAGCTCCAATTGCTACATTACTAGCATCACACTCAATTGTAAATAGTTTCTCAAAACTTGGCAACACCAAAACAGGTTGAGTAGCTACCTTTTCCTTCAGCAACTCAAAACTCTCGTTAGCTTGTTCATTCCACACAAACTTGGTTTTCATGCCTCCTTTAATGGTATCCAACATAGGAGCACAAATTGCACTAAATTGTTTGATGAATTTCCTATAGTATTGAGCAAGACCATGGAAGCTTCTTACCTCTGTTGCTGTCTTGGGAGTAGGCCAATTAAGAATGGCTTCTACCTTGCTGCTGTCCATCTTCAAATTGCCATGTGATAACACAAAACCAAGGTACACCAGCTCTGTTTTGATGAACTCACACTTTTCCAGGTTAATCTTCAGCTTCTCCTCCTGTAGCTTCTTGAAAATCAGCTCAATGTGTTGGAGGTGCTCTTCTCTAGTTCTGCTATAAATCAGTATATCATCAAGATACACTACCACAAATTTTCCAATGTAGTCCTTGAGGATTTCATTCATGAGTCTCATGAATGTGGAGGGGGCATTAGACAAACCAAATGGCATTACTAGCCACTCATAAAGACCCTCATTGGTTTTGAAGGCTGTTTTCCACTCATCACCTTCATGTATTCTAATTTGGTGGTATCCACTCTTTAAATCTATCTTGGTATAGTACCTAGCTTCACCTAGACAATCCATGAGATCTTCAATTCTAGGAATGGGAAACCTATACCTGATGGTTATCTTGTTGATTGCTCTGGAATCAGTACAAAGCCTCCATTCTCCTCCTTTCTTGGGTGCTAAGACGGTGGGTACTGCACAAGGACTAATGCTTTTCCTAATGAGACCTTGATCAAGCAATTCTTGAATCTGCCTGGCTATCTCCTCATTTTGTTGAGGTGTCATCTTGTAGGCTGCTTTGTTTGGAAGGGTGGCTCCTGGTATCAAGTCTATCCTATGACTTATGGCTCTTTTAGGAGGTAAAGTTGCTGGTTGACCACTACTTACTATGTTCTCATAGGTCTGCAACAAGTCTTGAATCTCCTTTGGCAGTTCTTTCTTTTCAGCTGCCTTTTCTTTGCTTGCCTCTCTTGGCTTGATCATTATTGCATAGCCAACTCCTTCTCCTTCTTCCAAGGCCTTTAAGAACTCCTTTTCACCAGTTATCAGCAACTTAGAACCTGCTGTTTGCATCTCATTATCTTCCAACAAAGATTGAATCTTGTATGTGACATTGTCCTTCTTGAAGGTGTATGAATTCTTGGCTCCATCATGCACAGCTTGGCGGTCAAATTGCCATGGCCTACCTAGGAGCAAGTGGCATGCATCCATAGGTAACACATCACACAAAACTTTATCTTTGTACTTGCCAATTGAAAACTCCACCCATGCTTGCTCATTCACCAAGACATGCTGACCCTTGTTGAGCCATGTAACCTTGTAAGGATTACTGTGAGATATCCTTGTCAATTTCAGTTTGCTGACTGCCTCTTCTGACACAATATTGTCAGTTGAACCTGAGTCTATAATCACCTTGCACACTTTCCCCATCATCTTGCACTTTATCCTAAACAAAGATCTTCTTTGGCTTGGTTCCTCTTTGACCGGTTCCTTGATTAAGGTCCTTCTCATCATGAGATTCTCCCCTTCTTTTGAGTTCAAGGGTATTTCTGATTGCTTATTTGTTGCAACTGCTTCATCTTGAATTAGGTTGGTTCTTTTATCTCCTCCATGAGATGTGCTTCCTTTCTTAGGACATCTATAGGCTGGGTGTCCCAACTGGTTGCAATGATAGCATTTCATGTTGGTGAAGTAACTACCCCTTCCTTGTCCACCACTTCTTCCTCTAGGGCTGAAACCTCGTCCTCTACCACCTCTACTAGAGCTTCCTTCTTGCTGATCAGAAAATCTGACTTCTCCTTGAGCTCTTGATTCTGAGCTTCTTCCACTATAGCTTCCTCTTTGTCCTCTGCTGTCTTTGCCTTTACCTCTACCTTTAGGGTTCTGTTCTTGTTTCTTTTTGCCTTTCTCCTCTATCTTCAAGGCCATTTGATAACATTGGCGTACTGATTTGAAGTTTACCAAGCTCATGTCTTCTTGAATAGACCATTTGAGTCCATTTAGGTACCTTGCTAACCTAATGCTTTCATCCTCAACCACTTTTGATCTAAGGCACAATTTCTGAAACTCCTTCTGTATATGTTTGGACATCCATGTCCTTTTGCCTCAGATTGTGTCTCCTCCTATGCAACTGGACTTCATAATCATCTGGAAGATAAGTTTGCCTTATCTTGGTCACCATTCCTTTCCATGAAACTATGGGACCTTTGCCTTCTTTCTCTCTTTCTGATTGTACAAACTTCCACCATGTGAGAGCTGCTCCTCTCAACCTTGACTTGGCCACCTTCACCTTTTGGGCCTCTGTATGCCATCACACTCAAAGTGATTCTCAATGCTCTCAATCCAATCTACTACTGAATCTGGATCCATTTGTCCACTAAAAAGTGGCACACCATCCAATGCTTTACCACTCAAGGCCTGCAATGCCTTCAAGAATGGTTCCTCTGCAAGAACAGGATCAGGCTTTGGAGCTTCCTCCTCCAATTCCACCTCTTTTTCCTTGGCTTCCTACTCTTCCTTCTTCTTTATCTTGTCCTTCACAGTGTCTGCTGTTTCTTGGACTTCATCCAGGAGTTTCTCCATCTAAGATATCCTTTCTCTGAGCAACCGGTTATCTTCCTCTTGCTCTTCTACTTTCTTTTCTAGCTCTGCATTTGCCACCATGGTTCCTTCCTCTCGTGTATTCTCTCCTATTGACTCAATGGATTGGCTCATTAATCACAAGCCTAGAATCCAACTCTTGCTCTAATACCAATATGATGTAAGATAACTCCAAAGGTTGCTTGCACTATCTGGTTGAAGACATTTCACTGTCTCCTGCCTGAACCTGCTACTAAGGTTTCTATTTGAGCTCAAAAGACCATCACAGTCCTACTCCAACTCTTCTCGAAGAGTTCCCCACTAGTGTCTTACCTTTGGAAATTCCACACCTTATTGTAACTTATCACTCTTCCTTGGACTTAGAAGATTCTAAGTGCCAAATCCTTCATATAATTTGAACTCCTTACAGGGAAGATAGATACTCTGTCTCCATGATTTTTGTAAGCCAACTGATCCATTTTTCTTGCTGTTCAACTTCTATCCCTGCCCAAGTTCTCAGCTTCTCAATTCCAAACTCCCAACCGGGTCATGTAGCTCGCCTAGGGTTTGGATTCAAAATTCATTACCTGCCCCTTTTTGTTTCTTGCCACCAAATTTATACAATATGCTGGCTTCACTCCCATATTCCACCAAACTTAGGAATATCCCGTGGTTAGGGTCTATGGGAGAGCCATTTGAAATTATACTACCCAAAACAGAAATATAACACACCACTTCCTAATCTTTGGAAAAGAAACAACAACTCAAAATCAAAACACCTTGAATACTGGCAGGATCTCACTGAAAACTATCTAATAACCACAGAAAATGAGTAGAATACATTCACAATACCCTATTTAATCACTGTTCCTCAAGTACTCACGGTTGTCACAGGGCAATACAGGAATTCTGCCAAAACAGTAATAAAATTCCCTTATTAACCTGGTCTATGGATATAAAACATTAACCCCACCCAGGTGAATCTCCTATACAACTCAAAAGACCTAAACTACACTGAAAAAAAAACAAATACAATGCTGTTTAAATGTACATAACGCCTATACTAACTCTGTCTGCAAAACACACAGTGATTTCAGAAAACACTCTATATCCCTAAACGTTGAACATGAAACAATAAATACGCATCAAGAAGCTTAAATACCATATGAAAATTACTCTATACTGTCCTACAATTACAAACACTGTAATAAGTTGACATATTCAGCGCCTTAAGTTCACTGTTTTCAATGTTCATGGGCAAATACAAAAGAAAACAGTTTTTAACTATTATTTGCAATCTGAAACTCAACTATAATGCGTGGGATCTTTTTCCACGAGTTATTCATAGGGAAAAGATACTCCAAAATATTAAAATATTCTGATACAAAGCCAAATTTGCGCATTAATACAGAAAACAACGCTGTTCTGAAAAACACATAATGTTTTCAGAAAAAAACCAGAAATTTTAGAACACCGAACTGTTTTCAATTCCCAACCAAAATATTTATTACCATCATCTCCTAACTGCCTGCCACGAGCATTCACACCTATCTAGAAGTCTCCTTTCAAGTTTTAAGGGAAATTGTGCGCTTCCATACCCCTGATTTTAGGGGAATCTTTAAACCACTATCAAGTTACATGCAACCAAGCATTGTTGCCATGCAACTATGCAATATTCTTGCAACCCCATAATCATCCATTATCTTAGGATCTCCAACTCATCAACCTCGAGCTAACAACCCCTTAACTGACATTCAGCATGTCCAAACAATGAGGAAGGGACTTCAACACATACATAATGTTTAACATAAACAGTCCTAAATTTAATAAAGAAAAACTCCAATACTAATGTCCTAATAACCTCATCTGTCAGTATGGAATTCCTCATTCCATTGTCATAGACAATGGTAGAAATTTTAAGAATCGAGATGTTTAGGAACTGTGTGAGAGGTTTCATATCCAACATCATTTTTCAACCCCATACTATCCTCAAGGAAATGGCCAAGTAGAGGAATAAAAAAAACTATTCTAAAAATCCTAAAGAAAATAGTCAACTATTTTGGATGTAATTGGCACACTCAACTAGACCCTACTTTGTGGTCATACCAAACTAGAATCAGAACACCTACAAGAGTGCCACCATATGCCTTGGTATATGGATAAAAGGCCATCCTACCTATTGAGGTTCAGATACCATCACTCTATGTGTCACTAAAGGGAATTATGTCAGAGGAGGATTATAGAGTGTCTATACTTCAAGAGCTAGAACTATTGTATGAATGTTGTCAACAAGCTATGGACCATTTGAAGGCATATCAAAAGAGAATGTCCCAAAGCTACAATCATATAGTAAAACCTAGAACATTTTAGGTTGGTGATTTTGTCTTAAAGGAAAACCCTTAAAATCAACAAGAAAGAGAAATAAAGGGAAGATTGAACCTAACTAGCTAGGTCCCTTTGTTGTCATATCATTCTATGGATCTGGAGCCTATCAGTTGTCTACACTTGAAGGATATTTTTTCATGAACCTATCAACAATCTCCATCTTAGGAAATTATACACCTAAATCATCTAGTGCATGGTTAGAGTCCTAGAAAAATGGTCACCTTGATGAAAACCTGGAAAGCAGGCGTCTTGGTGACAAAATTTTTTAAAACATCAAGAAAACAAAAAAATACAAAAAAAAATCTTAAAATTTGAAAAAGTGCAATAAAAACACGTAGTGAAAACTTGGAAATAGGTGCTACCTATGTTTTAAACTAGATTTTCCATCTATTAGATGCATTTCTTGGTTGTTAAATTTTTCCATCATTCCACCTATCATTGAAAAGAAAACCTCAAGTACATATCCTAGCAATTGTGGTCGTGTCTCACCCTAGCTTGGGGGAAAAATCCTAAACTCACTGGTGACAATAAACTTTGAGCTTAATCAAATGGAAAAACAACAATATGACAATGAAGCAAACAAAATGATCATAGGGAAACTCAACATTGAACATACATCAAACATTAAAACATTTTAGAAAATCAACCATCCATATCAAAAAACTGAAATCAAATCAATCAAAACAACTTTAGATGGATGATATTCTTTTGAATCATGATTTTATCGCTTTAGCTTGAATGTTCAAATGTTGTACTTTGATTTTTGTTATCATTTCTTTAGACAACTCGACGATGTATTAAACTAGAGAAGCTAGGAAGGAGAATGGTATTTTATTTGTTTGTTGTGTGTGTTGATCATTATTATTGTGTGAATTGTCATGAGATGTGCTCTACAGAGTATCACTGATGACATTACAAATTCACATAGAAAAATAATTAATTCTTGTCTATTTACAAAAGAAATGCTCATGACATCTCAATTTAATTATACCTAGATGCTTGTGTTAACTTGCAATATCAAAAATCATGAAAGTAGTACTCAGGTCATCATTGGTCTATATTATACCATTGATTTTTGTACTCACTTTCAATATTTTAAAGGCTCAATGATGATAAAAATCATGGTAAATGGACTATTAAGATGAAAATTTTGGCATATGTAGATTTGCATGGTTAAATTAGATTGCATTTATGTAAGTTTTGTATCTATAGAGTAGTTTATTCCAAAGACTGGTGGAGAATTCAAAAACGATGTTATCTTTTATCATTAATGGATTGAGTATACTTGACATTAACAAAAAAAATATCATTATCATATAGTCTCATAATCATTTGCATTGCATACATTGAAAGGAATTATTATATCATTTACTTGTTCATACATTCAATCATATATTTGCATTTATCATATCACATTTTTCATTTGTGCATCACATCATATAATTGCATAAGAAAAATATTAAAAAAAAAATCATCTACATAGTTGAATTTTCATTAATGTTATCATATCATACATCCTACATTAAAAGTATCATCATATTGATCACTCATTCATCCATTCATTACATCATATATTTGCATTTAAAATACACAAAAAAAAGTGCATCATAAAACAATTACATCATGTCATATGTCATAGAAACATCATATCCAAAATCATACATATATTTGTATTATCATATCATTCATGTATATACATTATCATAAATCTATTAGTCCATGTAAATACTATGGGAACCATGCATTCATACATCATCATTATAAGCATAATCATATTTAACATCATAAATAAAACATCATAAAATAATAGCATGTTATCATGATCAAAAATTGCATCCGTAACATCATCATATAAAAAATCAAATGGCATATAAACAAGAAATTAAATATATCCATCATAGAAATTCATCATGTGCATCCATCATAGAACCATATAAAACACATATAGATCAATAAATCCACTACATATCATATAAATCTCAAAAATCATAATGTCAAGTATACAATGATGTCTGAAATGTAAAGAGATACAACATCAAAATGGTCATGAATCAAAAATTGGAGTATACATCATTTCTCAAAATACATCAGGGAATCCAATCATGGAGCTATGTGTTGCTAGCCCCAAACGGTGTCGAAATCTCTAGACCAGTGCCTCCCCCACCGAACGTACCAAGATCTCTTGGATCTCTCATAAGAGGCTATTTCACACCCCTACTAGTAGTCTTGAAATAAGTCCTATCTAATCGAGACTGAGCATAACTAACTCTCTACTCTATAAGAACTGTATCATGGTATTGGCCTCTATAGTACTCAGCCTCTTGACCAACACAGGTAACCTCTCTCATGTAATCAGCTACGGAGGTACCCTTGACTAATATTTGTTGTCTATTAGCCAATCCTTATGCCTACTCTACAGTCTGTCTAGCTGCATATCTCTCTGTTGTCAAAGAGGCTATCTATGTATGTGTAGCTATCAACTATGCCTATACCTATGAGAGAGCCAGTGCATGAGCCTGTGCCTGTGTCTATATATGTGCCTATTTTTGGACTAGTAACCCCAAGGCCTATTCCAGCTACCCCTGTAGTGTCTGCACTTGAACCTGTAGGCTCGAAATTTGGGTCTACTACTACTCGGATGGTACTCCAATCTACACATGTTGCTATGCTATAGCTACCAATGATTGCCTCTTATGAGGCACCATGAAGAATCTAACCTCAAAAGATAGGCCTCCTCCACCCTCATCTCTCCTCCATCGATGCCTGTGTACAACTGTCATCTCCTCCACACTTGGTATCAACACTTTCTCATTTAGGATGGAGATCCATGGGAATGGATGTAAAATGAGGCATTGTGCATACTCCTCGATAATCAGAGCCTCAATGATATCAGGATGAATCTCCCAAATAATTTCTTATAGACCCTACTACTCCTACACTGTAGCATCATATGATAAGAAGGGTCCCCAATCGATGGCATCTATCTAACATCCTGCATAATTTTCAACACCTTGGGGAATGCCCTGTACTCTTCCATACTATCTAAGCACCCTCCTCAAAAAAAATCTCTCAATGATGAAACATGTCCTACCAATCAGGTACATGGACTGACATAAGTATGGCATCTCTATATCATCTTCCGGCCATTGCTCGCAATTAAGATAGGGCCATCGTGTAACTATCTCTACATCATCAAGGACTCTCCTCTAATACTCCATTTTTCCCAGTCTAGGCTGAGCAACTAGACCTACATATGCATGAATGTATGGCCTCATGGTGGATCATTGTCTATCTACAACTGGACGAGTGACAACTATATGCTCCCATGCCCAAACCTAAAGTAATGTAACTCCTAAAGACAAATTAGACCCTTAAAGGTAGACCACCTGATGCAAATCGTGGTATAGATAGGCAAGCATGCACATGCCCCATGCATATCAAGTGCCATGGATGATCATGCTCTCCAAAATCTAACCCCACCCAACTAAAAGTCCCTTTGACATGTGATCAGGACAAAGGAACCCTCCAATGAAACCTAACAAGTACCAATGGCAAGGTAGCATAGGCATCAATCATCTCTCACCATGGAATCTCATATCCACAAATCATATCATCCTAAAATTTTTGGCGCAGTGCATCAGTCCCACCCTACTCAGTAGAATCATAAACTACCAACTCCCCAACAATAGGTATCCGTAAGATCTACCATACATGCTCTGGGGTCACTGTCACCTCTCTAGTGGGAAAATGAAAGGTATTGTGCTCATTATGCCATCTCTCTACTAAGGTTGTGAATAGTCCTTGATTAATCCTAATCTGGGGCATATTTAGAAGAGAAGATGAAATACATCATGTGATAACTACAGACTTAGTCTGCACTAGCTATAGTATCAAATCAAATTTCCTAGGAAACTACTCTCAGATCTGTAAGTTTGTCAAAGGCTCCTATCATCACAAAATATCAAAAGTCAATAATCTTTGTCAATTAATCAAGCATCAATCAACCTATCAAAGCTAATCAGCTCTCATGAGAATTTGATCAAATCTCATGAGCAACTATAATTGAACCTCACCTATCATGAGGTTAATCATCAATCTATCATTCAACCTCACCTATCATGAGGTTTATCAATCAAACTATCATTGAACCTCTCCTATCATGAGTTCAAACATCAATCTATCATTCAACCTCATGTATCATGAGGCCAATCAATCAATTTATTATTGATCCTCACCTATAATGAGGTCAATTATCATTAATCAATTATTACATCTCACCTATCATGAGATCAATAAACATCTAACTTATCAAGATCATCAATCAACATCAACACAAAGGCTGACGTAATTGAAAATCATCAAAATCAAGGAGTTAATTGACAAATTCTATCATTCTGACTTGGATGCACCAAAAAAAAAATTCTATGCGCTAAAAAGTTCAATGTAGTGGAAAAATTAATCTATGCATTGTTACAATCTGTCAATGCGTCGAAACGGTAAATGCGCCATAGAATTTCATCAAAGCACTGTAACATAATTTTAATGTGCTAATTCAGCGAATGTGCTAAAGCCTTTTATTTATGTGCTAAACCCCTCTGTTGACGTGTTAAAAATTTCTATGCACCACATCATCATGGCAATGTGTTAAAGCCCTCTATCTTTGCATTAAACCCTAATCGTATGCACTAATTCTTTCATTGTGCTATAATAGACGTCCTATGCGCTAAAGCAATTTCTGCATGCGCTAAAATGGAAAAACTAAATTGAAAACATGCAAAAATGTGTGAAAATTGAAATGCACAAATCATGAGGTTTATTGGGGTACATATCAGGGTTCCATACTCTTTCAGGAAGTTGTGACGGTGCATGTGCTTGTATCAATGTGTGTGGTAGGGGATCATCTTACCAAAATTGCTCAAAATCACTCCCACTCTCAAATTTCAAAATCACAAATGCACAAATCAAGTTTTAAAATCCACCTTTTTAGGTTTTTAAAAGAGTGATTAGGTGGGATTTTGGTGGGATTTATTTATTTCATTTTCCAAGGGGGCTAAATTCATCAATTTCACATCTAGCAGAGTAAACATCATTTTTCAAGAGATAAATCGATTTTGCATCATTGAAATTGAAAATATTTATCAAATCATCAAAAAAATCATAAAAATTTGAAAAATTCAAAAAAAATTCAAAAAATCAAAAAATTCATCCCCTGAAAATCAACATCTGGAGCATAACAAATTTTTTTTTGTCAATACTGGTAGCAATAACAAAAATTTCTTTGAAGCAATGTGTAAACACATCACTTCAAAGAGGGGCAAAATGTATGCACCTAAAAATGGTCTGGATAATCTAATTAATTAAATACAATTTATTTGATTAATTAACCCTTCTATTTTCATCTACTTATAAATAAATAGAAATATTTATTTATATAGTTCACATTTAATTCTTCTATCTTTATTATATTATTTCA
Organism: Sequoia sempervirens; assembly: GCA_007258455.2. Taxonomy (NCBI): domain Eukaryota; kingdom Viridiplantae; phylum Streptophyta; class Pinopsida; order Cupressales; family Cupressaceae; genus Sequoia; species Sequoia sempervirens. The sequence continues at coordinate 22,522 of VDFB02350971.1, read as the reverse complement.
TCTTAATTAAATAAACAAATCACATACTTTGTTTTATTTAATTATTATTATCAAATTCTTCTATAATTATATATTTATTTTATCTTAATCACATCATCCCATCTTAATTAAATAAACATATTCAAATACCTTGTTTTATTTAATTATCTATTTTCTTTCATCTAAATTAAATAAACAAGTTCACATACTTTGTTTTATTTAATTACAACATTTCTTCCATGTTTATTTAATAAACAAATTTCTATAGTTTGTTTTATTAAATTAAATATCCTCTTTTTCTAATTTGAATAAATCCAAATATTCAAATAAAAGCATATTTCTACAGTTGTTTCCTCTTTTCACTCATCATATCCACCAAAAAAAATAGATATTTTATATCTAATTAATTCAACTCAGCCTTCACAGATAAATTTGGAAACAAATTATAGACAAATTGGAAATCAATTTGGCTATCTTGTTCCATTGATTCTTCCTATCCTCTGGTAGAATGTTTTTGTGGGGAGGAACAAACATCCATATTCTTCACAATATTCTTTATCCTTCACCATTGAATCTTTCAAATCAAATACAAACCCTTACTTGCTGCCACATCACAAATATGTTGTTGGGAATCTATAAATACAACCTCTTTCTCCAAGAAATAGATACCAAGTTTATGCAATCTTACTCTACAGGGATTATATTAGAGCATTCAAGCAATTAAGCAATAGTAATTAGAAAATCAATTTAGAATAGCAATAGAAATCATGGTTTTCCATTTCGCTGCGTCCTAGTTATGGTAGTTTCTTTTACTAGTTTCATGTCAATTTAAGAATATCATATAGGATTAGTTTCATGCATATTCAGAGCATCTCAGTCTCTAGATTCACATTTTAATAGTCACAGTGCTTAACAATCTAAGAGCCCTATGATTTGATAAATCTTTGGAGATAGGGAATAATAAGACGCTTTCAATAGATTTCTGGATTTTAGTAGTTTAATTGTTGTTTAAATCTATTGATATAATGTCTTATTAGGTATGTTAGTCATTCATTAGGCATATTTTACTTACAAAGAGGAAACTAAAGAAAGTAAGGAAAAAGATAGAGAAAAGAAGAGGATTGGAAGAAAATTATGGTGGATACTCTTAAAGGTGAAGGTTCTTCTTTACTCTTAAATGACATTCATATTGGAGTTTATAATGTTGAATATAATGAAATATTTTAAAAAAATAAATTTGACTATGGTATTAAAAATGAAAATGTTAAATATGAAAGAGAAAATGTTGTAAAATGTGATTAAACACCTATTGATAAGAGTTAAACCATATGAATTGAAGAAGAAATTTTTTGAAAAGTGCTTGAAGAATATGGATATGAACTTCGTGATGTTAAAATTACACTCCATAATCTAATTATTGATAACACTAATTATAGACAAATGCTTGAATTCTATTATGATATTATAGGAATCCATTCTCTACCTAACTTGCTTATCTAGATGTTTAAATGTGTTGAAATTTTTTTTCGGCAGTTGTGGAAGGAATAAAATTAAAAAGTTGTATTAAATATTGCATATTCTCTTTCCATGGTTTTCCTGCCAATTTCTTCAGACTCATGTAAATCGTCTCCTTGACAAAGTCTGTAATCAATTATTTCTTTTGTTGAGAACAATGGAGATCATATCATATATGTATCTATGGTGGTGTTGTATTTGGAGTTCATTCATGGGATGAATTACTCCATCTTAGGCATCCAAATTAGTAATAAAGAGGTGTGTGTGTCAAGGCATTTGAAAAAACATATTGTGCATATTTTTCTCTCCTCTCGGGTTTTTTAATTTTCAAATATAGTGATCTTTATTGAAAAGCAAAGGGTAACCAAAGCCTGAAAACCCCACCTTATAACCCAAAATATTTTCCACCGTTTGTTGATTCATATGGTCTATATTAAAAAAAAAAATGATTTATATATATTCCCACTTTGTACTGAAGCCTTGCAATAGTCATCCAAGGTATTATTTATTGACTATGCTTCTTTCTTGAAAGTGACAGGAAAGACAAGGGTGTCATCAATCAAATCATTTTAATGAGTAATAAGGTTGAACAATTTTAATTCATCTCCAGTACTCCTATTGTCTTTTTATCTAAATATATCTTCCCAATGATTTTTTCATTATAATAAAAATAAATGGAGATATACTACAAGAAGATCCAAAGAAACCCCGAGATTCCCCATTGATCAACATTAAAAATATTTTTTGAAAAACAATTGTGAATCACATTACATCAATATTTATTAAAGCCAAATTTATCCATAACTCTTAAAAGGAAGCTTTGATTGACATGGTCATATTGTCACATCCTCGTCTATTGCCTTCACAGAGGATGTGGAGTGTTAAAGAAAACAAACAAAATAAATAAATAAATAAATTGTGCAAGAGGGATGGCGTAGGGAAAATGATGCATGAGAACCCATTAAATCAGATGAGACTAGCATCAAGGGAGAGGAGACCATGCATGTAGAGAGGAATGGTGAGAAAATACGAAGGGGAAGTTGCACCATTAATGAGGAACGGTGCCCCAACCATTTTTCATGCAATCTTCACATGAAAGGAGAGTGGGTGTAAATGCCAAAATCCTTAACCTTCGACTATATTCACCTACCTACACGACATAATGAGAGCTTTCAAGCATGCCATAAGCAATAAGAAATAATTAGAAGGGATAGAGGTGATTTTATAGGAATGACGTTCATTTACCAAGGTATGGCATACATGCCCTGGCATTGTCCAATGTCAGGTAGTAGGGAAAGAGGCATTTGGGAAAATATTTTAAAACACTCACAGACCCCCCCTTGGCTTCTCATTCAAGTTTGTGTAGGAAGACTATAGAGTAGAGGATGATAAGCTAGAGGAAGGCATGAGGAAGACAGGGAGAAGGAGTGGAGAAAAGCTTGGTCGTTGGAAGAGAAAAAATAATATAAGTGAAGGATGTAGAAGATGGGTTTGTGGGGAATGAGTAAAACAGGGATAGAACAAAATGCGTGAGAGAAGGAAAGCACACAATTTGGGCAAGGAAACACAAAGAGAAAGATGTGGTCTCGAGCAAAAGCAACTGGCAGGTATATCACCAAAATCCACAGTAGTTCTAGTGTCTTCACTGCCTATGATAAAAAGGAGAGAAAGAGGGTGCAAGAGATTTGGGCTCTAATTTAGGGAAAAGAAAAGAGGCTTTGGTCATTCCCCAAAGTATAAATGATAAAGTATTTTTATCAGCAAGATGTACATACATAGAAAAATGTGAAGGGGGAATCATGTAGGTAGATAGTGACAGGAAGAAAAGAAATAATAAAGCGGAAAATGAGACGAGAGAGGGTCATATATATGGGTTTATTAAAATGATTTAGAAACCATCAAGCAAATGAAAATGGAAAGTCTAACGCCACCTTACACCACTATCGCCAACATAATCCCTACCTGTGCTAAAGGAGAGATTCTCTTTTTCTCTTTGTGGTGGTATCTAAATTGGAGGGATAGATAGCATGACAATTTCCAGAGGATTTAATACACCTCGAGTATCTACCCAGATAATGGTTGAACAATTTGGATGAAATTGATGCCTCCCACGAAAGGAATGTTGGATGTTTTCTTCTTTTCTCCCATCAAAGAGATGAGGGGGAGCAATGGAAGGAATTTTGACTCCTGATTTATTAGTGCACACTCACATGGCCATGAGAGAACCAACAAGACGTTCTTGGAGAAGCCAACGTAGAGCTAGAAGAGCATATTTCTATAGTTACATCAAAATAATCTCACCCAGAGATGAGTATCCTCCTTCACTCTTAGATTCATAAGATAGTATTTAACTCTAAATTATTCAAACGTGCAAGTATGATAAATGGGTCTAATTTAGGATTGTCTAAATGAAGCATTAGATAAAATTATTTCATTATTTGTGTACTACCTTTATGAAATTTCGTCAATAGTCTATGTGCCTTGCCTAAGCACATATATTGTTACAATAATAAATCTTTAAATATGTTGCATATCAAAATATTAATAAAAATTTGAGGAACTCTGATTTATCCTAATTAATAAGTTATATATATATATACATATAATTGTTAATTGCATGTTTACTTAAGATGGCAATAAGAATACCGTTATCATTTCTCAAAACATATGGATTATCATAATGTAAAAGTTATAATATGTTGAAATATCTTAGTGTATAATTCATCCTAAATAACTAGATTGGGATAGGGAGGCTTGTCTAAAGGGAAGTATGATAACCTCTATTTTTGGAGAATTTGCATGGTCTTGTGACTATTAGAAGTACCAAATTTATTGGGCACATATTTACAAGATGATCTAACAAATAAAATGTTTCTACCATCTTGAGCATGACTTAGATATCGGTTGGGCTTGAGAAAGTTTATAATTATTATTGTATGCCTTCTAATGGTTAGATAATGTATTATAGATTATACGGTGCATTTATCTTGGAGACAATACTTTCAGAGACTATGATACTAGTCTATGATATGAAGTTGTTTAATGAGTTCCTTTAAGTCATCTTGTCCCCTTCACTTAATGCAGTAACAAGACATGTTATATGATTCAAGAATGTTATTTAGGTATTCGGGTAAACACTTTATATGACTACATGATGTCTAACAACCTTTTTAAATATAGGAACCTTAATACTCAAATTATCATGTGAACGAAGAAAGCATATCATAGTTTTCATAAACCATAATATGATTGGATACTAAATGAAAGGTAACTATCACTTAACTTGATTATGTTATTGAGATTAGGTTAATTAATAAACCTATGAGATCATGCTATCCAACGTCGCTTGAAACCTTACTATTGACCATCACGGTCATAATTGGTACAAATAAATTACCCAATCGAAGAGCTCCTATTACAATAATAGTGGAGTTGCATCATAGAGTAAAGGAAGGTATGATATCAATAATATTATTAATATTGCTATTAATGGGATTATGTTTTCATATAAATTTCTAATGTATAGACTATTTCCAACCTTCTGAAGTAGGAGTTGGGCATTAATTATACTTAAAACAATATTATACATATTATTGGATGCCCTTAAAAGATATATACTGACCCCTTGATATTGAATCTAATATGTAAATTTCAAACGGAAGTGCTTTCCTGTGGGTTTGTGTGAACCAAGGTAATTTGGCATTAAGTAATAAGCCTAGTTGAGCTAGGTCAATGAGATGAAAATATAAGAGAGTTGGGATGTTCAAACAAGATTATAAATAAAATGGGTGGAGTTTGATAAAATACCTCGATATACTTAAGGGCAAGTAAAGCATTGGTTTTGGGAACTTGTGTGTTGGTCCTTTGAGAGACCTTGTGAGGAGAACTACATGTGACTTTGACCCATTTGGAAGTGGGAACGTAGGCGGTCCTTGGGCGAAGGATGCTCTTGTGACTTCAAGTCCATGGGGGGAGGGTCTGGGGGGGATAACTCCCATATGTCAGGGTTATTTCATATTGGTTTGACCTCCTCTCTTTAGTAGGCTTCACTTTGAGGCTGAATGGGTACCGAATGGGTGTGAACAAGTTAAGGGAATCTAATACTATGCACATTTAATACATAATATGCTTTTATATAGTAAGTGAAGATTGACTACCTTATAATGGGTATTTGAATATATGTATAAGTTTGGAAAAGTCCATCTTGTGTTGGTTCCATGTGGCTTTATGTGTTTTTAAAATTGACTCCATAGATAGAGGTATCTATGTATAGGCCCGTATATATGTTGACTATGATTCTGTTCCATGACAGGTATGACCCATCCAAGTGTGAACCTCTGGGATATTTGAGCAGTGGCAGGCAGTCATTGGACTGTGCCAATGATCGATGTTTGGGCTATTGTGAGGGATTAGTCAACATTCACCTAGTTCACGGAGGTGAAGGTAGCAGGCTACCCTGGTTATGATTAAGATACAGTAATGGTTGCACGGGTAAGGACGTATCAGTGTGGGTAATAGTAATTTGAGGCTAACCATTGTATCAAGGGGGTTCACTAGCTATCACTAAGGTCATGGAACTGACCAAGGCCAACGTTACCTGGGATTGTGAAGAAGATAGATAACAATACCGCTAAGGTCATAAGGTGGTATATGTCGAGAGATACTTCTTCCTGGGTGGATAGACTTGTCGTCGGTGGCCTACAACCGATTGAAGTCAGAATCCACTAGGTTTGGTAGGTTCACTACTTGGGGAAACCCTTGTGATGGTGGACAGATTCACAATGTAGTATGGGATGCACTGAATCCCCTCCCAGTTGTTAGAATTTATACTTAGCCTTGTGGGGTTGAAGACAGACCCATGGTGTAGTATAAGATACACGGAATCCTCTTCCCATTTTTCTAGTGGTGCAGAAGATTGGTGTAAAGGATGGGCCCATCATGTAGTGCACAATGCAGTGATATTATTTCTATCTGAGATGCATTATGGACATGTGTTGGCCATTGTCATGTGTGTACCATACAAAAAAAGTATCGATTGCTTGATTTGAGGAATAATTGATGATAAATTGGATATAAGGCCTTGATTTGGTGTTGTGAGTTGTTTTTCACATCCACACTAGGTCTTGGACCCTTCTAAAATATATTTAATAATGTCTTGTAAAGATGTTATAAAGTGTTGTAAAGGACTTTCATGCTTTTCTAGGCTTAATGAGAACATTAATGCAATAGTTGAAGAGTTAATGCAAAGATTTTTGTGACCTAACCAAGGGTCTATGATTGGATCATGTGCTATCAACTGTCAACACCTGGCAGTAATTACTTCTAGGCTAAGGTGGTGTTTTCTTTCTTCATCAACTATAAAAGGGGAGAAACAACACATAAAAGGGAGGATTTTTCTAGGAGGAACTATTTTCTTTGTTAAAAGAATTGTTTTTAGTTTTTCTAAAAGTTTTAAGAACTATTTTTCAGAAGCAACTTATAGAACTACTTTATTCTGGAAAATTATATCTATTAAGGTTTAAACTATTATCGGATTGGCATCCAACCTTTGTTTCAAAGTTTAGTTTTAATTAAAGTAGAAACTGTTGAGGGGAATTTATTGAGACTATGATGTATGGCCTTTTTCAAGCTTTCTTTCTTTATATTGTTATTTTGAATGAAACATTGTGTCCTGCAAGCTATATCTTGGTAGTTTAAATAGCAGATTTCTATGCTTTATGCTTGTGTGATGGAATAGCAGTTTAGAATAATTGGATTGTCATTGGACTCTTTCTATTTTTCTATAAATTACATTTTGTTGTGTTATGTTGTATTAGGATACAAAGTTCTTGTAATTTATGAAATATTGTTCTTTTACTCTAAGGAATCTTTATGTTTGATTAGACCTCAATGAACACTACCTACAGAAAGATTTGAAAATCTGTACTGTGCTTAAAGCTATCCTTTGTTCATTCTCTTCCCAACAATGAGGGGTTGTGGCATTTTGTGTCCTTTATATCAATCATAAGAATAACTTGGGTTTGAAATGTTTTAAAAGCTTTGGCACATCACCTTTTATGTTTTATATTTACATTTCCTTTCTCCCTTATCTCAAAACCTCAAAAGAAGAGTCGACTTTCTATAAAAAACTTGGAGGTATTCATTAAGATGCAATTTGTCCCCCACTCATTGAATTTACCATAAGACTATTAGAGAGGCTCAAGCTTTGATGATCAATAGTTCTTTTTTTGGCACACTTGATTAGAAGTAAGAAATATCCCCTAAATCAAGCTAAGGAAGAAAACTAGAACTTTCATACCCAAAGTCCAAGTGAGAGCATCCTCGAGAGGTCACTTCCAATAATCTCAATTACCTATCTCAAATCCTAGAAGGAGAAGAACCATAGGTTTTGTATCACCTGTAAGGAATAATAGAGAAATAATTTAGAGCCCATTACCTAGAGCCTTATCTACTCCACCCAAAGGATTAAATTTTTGGATAAGATTGTCTGTATATCCAATTCATAGGAATTTTTTCCCCATGGCTCATATACCTCCTCCAGCTCCTAGAAATTTTGTAACATGGGATAGTGGTAGTCCACTACAACCACCCACACCCTGAGATGTATGTCCCACCATACCTAATAATGCCCTTAAGGCTATTCCAAGATTCTCCAGAGAGGATTTTAAAACCCCTTTCGAACACCTTCAATATATAGCGGAGGTATGCAGGATACACAACATATCATAGAACATTGCTCTAAGACTATTAGCTACCTGTTTTAAGGGAAGGCTCAAGATTGGTATAGAACTCTAGCTCCTCGGGTTCCATTCTTTCTTGGGACCAGCTCAAACAGTTCCTATTGAATGATTCTCTAAAAAGGGAGATCGTTCCTCACCGCTACAACAAATAATTACCATCAAGAGGGGCCCACATGAAGCCATAAGTGATTTCAATACCAGATTCCACAAGACCTAGCAAAGGATCCCTATGACTGCTCGACCTCAGGCCATGATGGTATTCATATTTTATCTAAAGGCTATTAATCTGGACATTGCAGTTATGATAACCTTGACGGAAGGAAACATTCTACCCGATGCATACGAGGTGGTGGTACATGCAAAGAATAACCTGATCAATGCTAGGAAACTTCTGCCAAAACCACCAATGTTGATATTTGCAAAAAACTTTGATGGCCATTAGGAGGAAGTGAACTCAAGTACTCCTGCCACACAATTGAAGCTAGTCACCTTGGAACCTACAATTGAGTATCCTACCAATCAAGCAAGCACATTAGCTCTCTCGTCAATGGCAGCGAATATCGTTGATATAAAAGATCTAATGCAGACTTTCACTAATGAATTAGTCATTATCAAATGACAACAAGCGACACCTACGAAAAAGACCACTCAAGTCTACAGTGGAGGAAAGCCACCTTATCAATAGAATGCATATCAAGGATCCTATAGAGGAGGAGGTCAATAGGCATCGTCAACAAATTAGATAGTTTCAGTGACTATGCCATTACAAATAGTCAAGGGTAGTCCAAATAGGGAAATAGTCTTAGGCCAAAGCAATTTGGCAGAGGACGAAAATGTCTAGTGCTTCCCATGCAATGATAGCCATATGCCTCAAAATTTTCCAAGGAGAAATATGTAGCAAAAGGTGGCAGAATAGAGGAGTAATGGTATGTTCACAAATGTGGGAAAATATGAGTCACATGAAATGGAGAATGCTCATTTTAGGGCACAGATGCAAGGGATGTCCCTTGAACAAGAATTAGACATTGCACCCAACTAGGCTCTTTTCTCATGGTTGGAGGAAGACAAGACTGTGTTCACAAAAAAAACATTGACAACCGAAATTCCACAAGTGTAGTTGGATTACAATACAAGATCGAAAAGAAGGCTCATAGGGGAATATGTACAACAAGCTTTGCCATGTCCGCAACCATGTCAACTATTCCCCTCGGAGAAGCAGGATTTGTCACCCATTGTCCAACCTTGTTTGCAGCCACATAACCTACCATCAACGGGAAAGGAGGAAAATGAAGGACCAGACCCAACCATGATGGAATGTTTTCTCCTAAAAATAAAATAAATACCACCATTTAAGGTAAAGGAACAAATAGTTGGGACGCTTAACGTGGTGGAGCAATTGAAGAAGGCACCTACCAATGTTTCCTTATGGGATGTTATATCAATTCCTGAGCAAAAAACCCTACTTCATGAGACATTAAAGATGGAGGAGAAAAGTATGCAGGCGAGTGCAAATCAGTTGGATAATCATAGTGTAAATGAAAAATTTGTGTCTCCCCCTTAGGCTTCAAAATCAATGGCTTATACAAATGATGTGAATAGCATTAAGGAAAAAGAGGTAAGAAAAATAAATCCCACACCTTTCATTTTAACACTTATAGTAGGAGACAAATTGTTACATAATAATATGATTAATTCAAGAGCTAGCACAACTGTTATGTCGAAACAAGTGGCAGATGCTTTAAACTTAAGTACGAACCCCTTGAAAAGGGAATTATGCAACTCAATGGAAAGAAATTACTGACCATTGGTTGGATAAGGGATCTATCCCTGACCCTCTTTTCCTTCCCAAGATAGATAGTCATGCAGGAAGTAGTAATAATAGACATTCCGCCAGTTTTCAAAATGTGTCTATCAAGGGATTTCACTGCCAAAATTGGTGGATACCTGGCACTTGATTGGTCCCACTTGATATTAAGAACAAAATATGGAGCAAAGATGAAGATTCTATCCAAATCCTTGCATCTCAAACATATTACGAATAATGCAAATCTATGCTTTAGAGCTGCTAATACCCTGAATTTTCAGTAGGAGGGATATTGTGTGGAAATTCCTAGAGAGGAAGAAGATATAGACGAGCATATTTTAGAAGAAGAGATGTTTCTCAATCATTTCACTAATTTTGATCCATTTGGAAACTTCCACAGTACAAGGATAAGTGCCTATGTGATTTTTGATGGAGATCAGGCCTTTCTGAAACTATTGAATAGTCTGAAGGAGCTTGACGATTTGTCTGATAATCATGTATGGACCATACCTTTTGATGGTGTCAAGTACAAATTTGGCCCTAGAGTAGGTGTCTAATTGTTATTTATGAGAGGATCGAAATACCTCTTATCTTATTATTTTCAATCTCCATGCTTTGCTGATGATACTGGATATGAAGGGTTAGTCCCTGGATTGAATCTAGTGGAACAAATAGGTGTAGGTAAGAAACAAGCTATCAAAAATTCAAAATTGATAGTAAAACAGATCTACGGGAAAGCAACCATAATAGATACAAGGCTAAGATACCATGTGAATAATGTAAGGGACCTCATTGAAAGTTTTGAAACTTTTGGTATGCAAGGGAATCCCCAATCTTAAGAAAGTATCATCTATCGAGTGTTTCTTATCATGACACATTTAAAATCAATTTCTAATCCGACAAAGAAAATATTATCCACAGTTTTTGAGGGATTATAGCAAGATTAGTGTTGGAAAAGGAAAAAAAATAGTAGTTGGCAGGATGACCTCTTACAGGAATAAAAGAAAGTTGAAGGAATTATGCTGCAAGTATGATCTCAAAGGATATGAACCAGGTATAGTCTAGCCATCCTTTTCCTTCAATGGAGAACCTAAGTCTATCAGGCAGAAACAAAGAATAATCCACCTAAAGGTTGAAGCCATGGAAACACAAGGTTTCACCAAATGGGACAAGATAGAGGACATATGTCCTATCAAATTTTCCACCTGGTTATTAAACTTGGTCCCAATCTAGGAAAGGGATAGGGATATCCAACTTTATGTTGGCTTTCAAGGCCCAAGAGGGATTTTGTTGAATGATCATTATTCCCCAACATTGATGTGGCAGTTCTCCTAGGCTCTAACCAGGACATAGATCTCATTGTTGATACATGATTCCCCAAGGAATGATGAAGTTTTCATAATGGAATTTGACTGACTAAGGATGACATCTACCCCCAAGTGGGAAAAAATTGTACACTCAAGAACGAAAAATTTTGAGATGGTCTGGAGCTCAAAATTAAACATAAGGCTTTTTTTTCTTTAAATATAGCCTTATTTGAGGATTCCTGCTAGATTTCACGAGAATTGCAACCTCGCTCACCTTGATGATTAAAGAGAAAGTGTCTTTTCAACAAAATCCCAAGGGAACAGTGGTTATCAAACAACTAGAGAAGAATGAGGAAGAAAATGAAGAACGTCCCATTACACTCCCCTCAACAAAGCAGAGGAGAACTGATGTGTAGGAAAATATCATAAAAGGAATATTTGATAAGCTTTTAAGGAGGCTAAAATCCAGGGTGGGTCCACCCAAAACCATTACACCTGCCAATGCCCAAATTCTGGTGGAATCACAAGGGTCAAATTTTGTTACCAACTATAAGGTTTTTCTGAAGACTTCATGATATTGTTATACAAAAGATTGCAGTCTAACCAAATCAAACAACAAGAGCCTAACTAGCTCAATCAAATGTGTTGAGTTGGTTACTCAAAGAGATTGGCACAGTATAGACAAGTCACCCAGTTGATAAATCAAGTTACCCTCAAAGCAGCTCTGAAGTTTTTTGGGTATGAATTGATGTACAAAAATTTGACAAAAACCCTAAGGCTGAAAAGAGACAGAGAAAAAGCCCATGGAGCTACAACTAACCATCATCAAATAATCAAATGATGTTTTGGTGAAGATAATTTTTACCCAAACTTTAGAGAAGAATTTTTAGTGCTAAGGTACTACAAACTTGCTGTAGAGCTAGGACAACCTATTAATTTCAAAGTGTTGTGGAAAGGACCTTTCAAAAACAACACATGCGAAAGAAAGAAAGCATATAGACTGAAGGAGATTTTTTTAGATGTTTTGATGAATGGTATTTATCTAAGAATTTTCTATTAAAACACATAGTTCTTTTTTAAAAATTTAATGGTTATGTACCATATGTAAAAAACAAATTAATTATTTCAACGTGTTTTTTAGAATAAGCCGAGAATAACACAGGGGAAATAAAAGCTATACTATATTATGTTTATCGACAAAATTTACAGTATAGTATGTGGCCCGAGGCTCAAAATGTTACAAAAGGATCTCTCGAGCAAAAACCATAAGGGGAAGCAAGAAAAAATTGTTAAAAAGGAGGTGATGACTAGATAGCAAATTTCCAACTCTAATGGAGAAGAAAAAAGGGACTCATAATTGGGTTCCAATTCTCTTATTCTTCTTCTTCTTCTTCTTCTTCTTCTTTTCATCTAATGGTTTGCAAATAGGGACAAAACACACAACACACGTGGGCCACACAGTCCAGACCTAGGGTCTACTCATTGCGAAGTTGCACCAGGAAACCAAATTCTTTCTCCAGGTAACCCCCAAAACCTTTTCCATGTTGCACTCCCGCAAAAGGAAAGTGGCTGCTAGCTAAGAGGAACAACAGTGCGTCTCCACATCCATGGTACGAAAGTCAGTAAGGGTAACTAGGGAACGTCCACTCCAAATTCCACGTGCTAGCAGAGGTCCATGGAGCTTGGAATGTCGATGCCCGGAATGGCCACTCACACTATCTCACCAAGCCCTTCCATCAAACAGGTGTCAAACATCTTCTGACACAGTGCAATTATCATGGGTTTGGCCACACCCAGGTCTAGCAATGAGGCCACAAAGTGGGAGAGCATATTATAGTTGCTCTGGAGCTAGTTCTCATTGATAAGGTATTTTGCTTCAATGACCCACTTGAATGTAGTCATGATAAGGGGGTCACAATTCTTCACCAGGAAATTGATACGGGCATTAGTAATTTCTCCCACAAATTAGCTCTACCGTCTCTATAGAAGGATCTAGATAGGAGTACTCAGACTAGTAGAAATCACGATGAAATAGTGGACTATGGTTGAAAAAGATTAGGCAGAGGGCCAACTAAGTTAGAGAACTATATGTTTGAATGAATGTAACAAAAGGTGGTGTAGCTATATATAGAAAAAACTAACTGGGGAGCTTCACAAATGGGATGTCTATTTCGAGTAGGACGATAATAGAAAATTTTGAGACAAAACGAAGCAAGGTGGGAAAATCGTATAGAGGATCTGATGGAATACCTTGAGAAATAAATTTTGGCATTGTGGAGTAAATTCCCTTATACATTGATGGTTGACGCGTGTCCTTTTCCATCATTAACGCAAACCAATTCACTAATGGAAAAGACATGGATTAATATGCTAAGGCTCTAACAAATTAATGAAAATGTCTTTTCAAAAGTACCTCGTGTCATCTTGGCATGATCCATATGATGAAAAGCATTCCTTCCAATGTAATTAATTAAAGGAAAGAAGAGGCAGCAGAAGTAATGTACTAATTCCATTTCCATGGATTTTTAGCTTTCCTAAGGGATACGGATCTCCCATCCACATGTATTACCCCAGTAGTAACATTTAATGAGCCATCGAGAGTGGAAAACTCACAACTGCATGCAAAGCCCTGAAATTAATTGCACTCAAAAGTAGGCTAGTTTTTAGCAAAGGAAAAATATTTGTTGTGACCAGAGAGTATCTGTATCATTTTCAAGTAATCATGGAAAAAGTATCTACCTCTGCCAGGTAGCCCGAAGTACCAAATAGAAGACCTAGTTACATAGATATATTTTGGCACTACTCATTTTCCAACACCCCAACTCTAGAAGAATGACCATTTGAATGTTGCAAGAAGCTCCAATTTGACAAACACATCTTGAAGGAGGTGGTTCAAGATATAACCAACAATTTTTATGACCCTTAGTTATCCACCAACCCTAAAAATCTTAGGGAAGGTTCTTTTCATAGGATGCTGGGGAATAATTCTATGGAGGGTTTTGCATTTTGGCTTTGGAACAATAGCCTACCATAGTTTGTGCTAACCGCTATACCTCTATGCCTGAAGCTGGTTGATGCGTGTGTAAAGAGGTTTAATAGAGATACAAAGGCTATTGAGGGCCACAAGGTCAAGATCACTATTTCGGCCAAAGATTTATTGAATATGTTGTGTATCCTTGTGGGATAGGGTGCCAAACTTTTCAATGAAGAATAGATGGATTCCTTGGGGGAAGATATGTTAACGCGGATAAGTTTTTATGAGGATGAAACAAAGGAAAGGCCATAAAGAGGACATATTTGCTATCCTATGTCACAGAGAAAATTCAAGAAGGATACATAGTCTGTGTTCTTGATGTTGGCCTAGGTTTTTGGGCTCGAAGATGATGAAGAGGTTAACCATTTCCAGTTTTCCCTAGGCCTTGTGCTCAAAAGAGAAAGGATGCAGAGGCAGTATGATTTTTCTCAAGTGATGGTTGGGAATATGAAGTTACAGTTAAGAAACTATAGTGTGGAGTCAAGTTTAGGTATTCTTCTGTCCAGGTTCATTTATTGTTACATCAAAATTTTGAGTGGCTAGGAAGGAATGTGTTAGTTTCCAGTAGAGATGAGCGAGGCTATATCCAGACAATTTCTATGTGGAACCCTATGTTTTCAAAAATAGGAGATTACTATTAGTTTGTAGATTATTTTCTAAGACCAATACTACAAGATTTACTATCTAGCCCCATCAGTCCTTTCTCTTAGGAGGTTATGGAATGGATAGAACATCCACCTATCCTGATGGATTACTTTTTGGGTGAATATTTCACATTCATCAGGTTTCATGGTTTTCCTGGAGAGGTTTTCCAACACCCTAGATTTGTGACAAACCAAAATTTTATATTAGAGGCTTGCCAATAGGTGTCTATTGTTGATAGGATTTATGGTGCTGGGAGGAATAAGGAATTTTTTTTATCTTCCCCTTATGATTGCAAAGAGCCAAGTAATACTAACCAAGCCAAAGGCTGAGGATGAGATCATGATTATTTTGGCAGCTCTAGGTTTGGTCCTCATTTGAGACAAATGGAATTATAACTCAGATGGGTGTTTCAGTTGAAGGCATGAATTTAGGGATTATTTCCAAAGGAGGAGAAATCCTGGTAAAGAGAGTGCAGAGATATACATTGACCTAGCCCACATACCAGAAGAATGGAAAAAATGGCTAAGTTTTTATAATCCATAGGCATAATATCACAAAAATATCCCTATGGGAAAATCTCTCAGTGCATAGCTAAGGCGTAAGGGATGGTCAAAAAGAAATAAGGCAAAATTTTGCAGGTTCTAACAAGAGATGAGGAATCCAAGTGCTTTTTTCAGTAGCTTCTATCTCAATGAAGAGTTTGAGGACACATATGATAAGGAAGCTGATTCTGACAATAGCAATCCTGAGACAAGCCATGAAGTTGAAGAGGAACAAGTTCCACTCCTAATTCCTAGACCTCGGGAACACAAAAACTAAATAAATTCACAGCTAGGGGGTCCATAGGTCCCATCCACATCCCAAGCCTAAAGCAAAGGAAAGGATACCTAACGATCCCCAAAAATATCCACAACAGTCGTTGATGTCCAAATGTTAGAGGAATCCACTAGAAGGAGATCGAAACATGCTAGCTCTAATCATGTGAAGTGGAGGAAGATCCAGGACTTAAGTACCCCTAATATACTAGTCCATCAGGAAAAAGTGGAGTCCACCTTGTAGACTGTTTCATCGACTGTGGCTCAGGTAAATTTTTCTCCCCCTCTTCTTCCTATTTTTGCATCTCTAGTATAACCCCAATATTTTCCTATTGAAAGTAATCCCCCATCTTTGGTTCCTAAACTGGTGGTAATGAATACAACCCCTGCCATTGAAATGAACCCGATCAAACTTTTTCGGGCACCAAAGGAGCATTATCTGCTGCGGCTATTATTGTGCCATTAGTTGCTTTGTCTAAATCCCCCATTGGAACCACCAAAACTATAGCTTTTCCCATTACTCCCAGTCACTTACTTCTAGAAAATCACCTCTCCATTAGCCTTTTTCTATATTTACCTCTGTTGTTTCTTCCCCTACTCCTTTTGGTGTTCTTCCTTTTTCTATGATCATGCTACCTTTTTCATCTCCTCATGCTCACACATCTGAAGTCTCTCCTACCATCACCCTTTTTGGACTACCCCTTAGTGATCCCATTGCAGCTCAAAGTGTTGATGTCCCTCAGACTCTTCAAGGTCATTTCGATGCTACCAAATAGGCCAAAAAGACCATGAAACTGAAAATGTTGTCAAAGAGTGTTGAAAGGCCCGCCACCAAAAAGATTGAAGCTTGTTTTAATGAAGAGCGGAACTCCTTGCTTATCACCATAATGAGGTCACTTGTTTCCAAGCCCAAAGGGAAAATGGAAATGGAAGACTATGACATTCATGTTGTGGGCCTAGATCTATGTGAAACTCACCTGCACAATAAAATGGTCCTAGCCAAAGCCACACAAAAGGTGGTATATGTTGATTATGAATGGTTGGATAAATAATTAAGGAAGCACTAAGTTGAGTTCGCGAATGTGAAAGGGATAGTGAGAAGGCTATAGAATGAGGTCTGAGCCAAAGATGTTGAAGTGACCTACATAAAACAAATTCAAGGCCAACAAGGAGACATGTCCATATTGCTTGCAGATACCTGAAATGAAAAAGTTTAGCTTCATACTAAAAATGAAAAATTAAAGAAAGAGTTAAGTGATGCCAAGTTCCAAAATATCGATGATCTTCAGAGAGTCTAGATTGAGGTGGAGGAGTCAAGAAAAGAAGTCGAAAGACTAAGCTCTAAGTTGGAAAATGCTCTTTGAGAAAAAGGTCAAATAGAAGAAAACACCAGAGTAAGAGAGGCTCATTGGAACTAGGAGCTAACTATTGCAAGAAGATCTAGATCCTTCTCTGTAATGATAAGGTTAGTGGTTATGCATTGGGTGTAGATAGCAGCTGGCATGTGTATACTAGGAGCCACCTTACAATTCTTAAGGGACGTAAAGGAACTGAATACCAAAGTTGGTATGATGGCTAACCACTTCATACAAACATGTTCACCTCGGATGACAGATTCCCAAAGTTTTATTTACAAATTAATTATCACCACCAATTAGGTTCTTAGAAGAGTGGGAATTCCTTATCAAAGGGTCGCCTCAATCAAATCCAATGAGATCATCAGGTGCCACATATTTGTGATAAAATGCAAGGATCATCAGATGATGTTGAATTAAAGAGTCACCAAGATCAAAAATGACTTTACCATCCTGGTTGGTTTTGGGTTGCCTCCTCTTCTCTCCCTAGATGAATACGCACTAACAATGGAGAAAATCGATGAGGTAATCCAACAAAAAATCCAAGTCATTGCTGAACTTCCAATCTTGAGCATTGTACCCATGGTGGATGATTTTGAGTGCAAAATCTACCCTCTTTCTCAGCTCTATTATCACCTAGGTGCAATCTCTTCTAGATGGGGCTTCATCTCTTTCAAAGGTATTTTTGATATTGAACAAACATATAGGTAGATATGGACCCTTGTTCTACCAACTAATGCAAACTGGGAGGCTCAACGTGCTACTTTCATCAAACTCCAGGAACAGCCAGAGGCCTAGGTTTGAATCTCTGTAGAAGTGAAGACCCTTGTGAGTCACCAAAATTGTAAAGGTTTTTTTTTGCCTCAGTCATTTTTGTTTGCATAAATGTCTCAAGTTTCAGGTGCAGCTGCACTCAAATAAATTATCAAAAAAATGTGCAATATGCCACGTGGTCGCTGCACAACTTTTACCTTTTTATCTTCCTTTCAAGAGAAGGGTCGGGACATGTGTTTTCTTGTCAGATATTTTCCTAGGAGGTATATTTATGAGCTTGGAAGTTTCCACCCTATTGAAATGTTACCTCCTTGTCATGGGTTATCTACACCACATATAAATATATTTGATTGAGGATTTTGTCTGAGTTGGCTGGCCTTTCTTTTTTTCTCTCAGTTTTTGGGACAAAAGTTTTGAGATGACACCTTGAACAGTAATGTGATCAATCAATTGTGTCTATTTCCAGGCTATTGTTCTTGGGATCTGATCACATTTGGGTTTCTATCTTTCCTAAATATCTAGAGAACATTAATGTAGTAGCTGAAGAGTTAATGCAATGATTTTTGTGACCTAACCAAGGTTCTATGATCGGACCATATACTATCAACTATCAACACCTGCCAGTAATTACTTATGGGCTGAGGCAGTGTTTTCTTTCTTCAGCAGGTATAAAGGGGGGCAGCAACACAAAAAGAGGATTTTTCTAGGAGGAATTGTTTTCTTCGTTAAATAACTATTTTTTTTTTAGTTTTTCTAAATTTTTTAAGAACTATTTTTTAGAAGCAAGTTATAGAACTACTTTATTCTAGAAAATTATATCTATTATGGTTTAAACTATTATTGGATTGGCATTTTACCTTTGTTTCAAAGTTAAGTTTTAATTAAAGTATGAACTATTGAGGGGAATTTATTGAGACTGTGCATGTATGGACTTTTCAAGCTTTCTTTCTTTATATTGTTGTTTTGAATGAAACACTGTGTCCTGCAAGATATATCTTGGTAGTTTAAATAGTAGATTTCTATGCTTTATGCTTGCATGATGGAATAACAGTTTAGAATAATCAAACTATGTCATTGGACTTTTTATATTTTCTAAAATCATTATTTTGTTGTGTTATGTTGTATTAGGGTATGTGTAGGATCATGATGGGCCAAAAAGTGGCAATATGATGGGTATGTGGCTGATGACTTTTTTTACCCAAAATTGATTAAATGAGAAGTGTTTTTAAAGGAGATTCTCAGCTTTCCACGAATATAAATTATGCTTTACTTTGAATTTAATAAATAATTATTATTCATTTTCTATTTGAATTACTACTAAAGTCCTAATTAATAGACTGGTTAAAAAACATCTATAGCTTTCAAATGGTATCACATTTTTTTGAATTCAAAATTGGTCTCACATTCTATGCTTTGCATACTATAGGATTAAAAAAAATTGAATTTCATGAAGTTTTTACCAAGTTAAGATGGTTAGACATATGAGTTTTTATATTTTTTTAAACTTGTAATAAAAAATCCATAATTAATTATTTACTTGGAAAAATATTACAAAAAAATATGCATCACATCTGGACATGAGTCCTCTACTTATATTTAAAATCTTATAAAAAAATATTATCAATTTACTATGGTTAGATTGGTCAGATAGATATGTACTTATTTTTTCCTTGAATTAAAGTACTACTGCATTGAAATTTCAAATTTTCTCCAAATATATTTTTTTTTAAAATAAACCTAGTAGTTTAGAAACTACATTCAATTTTCTACAAATTCTATTCGTATATAATTTTGAAATAATATAGATAACTTATTGAAATTTTTATGTCAAGTTGCCTAACTCTAATTTTTCTAATTTTTTTGCCACTTAAGGGCTTATTTTTTCCATGATGATCCTACACATACCCATTAAGAGACAGAGTTCGTGTAATTTCTAAAATATTGTTCTTTTACTCTACATAATCTTTATGTTTGATCAGACCTCGATGAACATTACCTAGGGAAATATCTGAAAGTATGCATTGTGCTTAAAGCTAGCCTTTATTTTAAGTTCTCTTTCCAACAATGAGGGGTTGTGGCGTTCTGCATCCTTTATATCAATCATAGGAATAAATTGCATTTGAAATGTTGTAAAAGATTTGGTGGATCACCTTTTACGTTTTATATTTACATTTCCTTTCTCCATTATCTCAAAACCCCAAAAGAAGAGCCAACTTTCTATAAAAAACCTAGAGGTACTCAGTGAGAAACAATTTTTCTCACTCACTGAATTTCCCATAAGACTTTCAAAGAGCCACAAGCTTTGATGGTCAACAATTCCTATTTTGACCAATTTTTACTTTTGAGCGTGAAATTTTGGAATTTAAGTTTTATTTTTCTTCATGTCGGCCTTAAGGATGCAATTAAATGGAAAATAAGGTAAATTTCCTATAAAATCAAACCTCTAAACCCTAATTCACATCTCTTAACTCATTCACACATATCTTATCATTCATTCATCATCCATCTTCTCCTTCAAGTCAAGCAAGCTAGGGTTTCATCATTCTAAGTCATCAAGATAGCTTCCAAAGACATTCAAGGGAAAAATCTTCCTCCATTGCTACAAAAATTCAAGATCAAATATCATGGCAAGGTATTGACTTCATTGTTTCATGCTTCATTACATTCTCATCATTCTGGTTTAAATACCTACAAAGGGGTTTGACCAAGGCAAACTCCCATGCCCTAACATTCAACATTCCTCTTTCTCTTCTTGTGTGTTTGCAGATTTAGGCATCTTGGAAGCTTGGAAATCATTGAACATCAAGTTTGAAAGTTTTTCAAGTCATCTCTTCATTGGATAAGGCAAAACATCAACAAAAATTCACCTTCAAGCCCAAATTTGACAGTTTCAAAACTAGACACCTTGAGAGGTAGAAAGTGCAGACCGAAGGCTCTTGTTTCCACCTTTGAATCTTCAAAAATTTAAAAGTGGACTCACTCACCATGGTGGTGAATGGGTCCCACTTCCAGGCCTGATTTTTATTTTCCACATTTTTGGATACCCATTTTTCTGAAACGGGCTCCGAAATAGTTTTTGAGAACTAGGACTAATTCGCCTAGAATGGTGAATGAGTCTGACGGGGCCTAAAAATTAAGTTCAATAGCATTTCAAAAGTCATTTCAAGTCTCTAGCAAGTTTACGGGTGCACTCTTTTAGTTTCATTCATTTTTGTTGTAGTTTACCTTCAATTCTAGATGTTTTTGCATTACACAATGTGTTTTCAAACACTCTTCATTTCCTTAGTTTCCATTCATTAATCAAATAGTTTTCTCAATTTTTCTCATCTAGTTCATTTCATTTAGGCTTAGTTCCATCATACATACCTTAGTTTAAGTGAACCACCTAGATTTTTGGTGTGGGATCTATCTCTTTACATTAGGTGAGAGACCCTAATTGAGCAAAAGAGACATAGCAATCCTAACCATTAAAATGTCCTATGGTTCATTTTGGTGAACCTGATTTTTGAATACTTTTCTGATTTGGTGTCCTTCATCCTAGAGCGAGCCTCGCATTGATCTTTCCTTAGGGTTTGCAGGGAATCATTTGCATGCTAGGTTTCAAATTTTGCATTCATGAAAAGTGCATTTAGGTTGCATTTTTGGCATCTAAATTCATTTAATTTTTTTTGAAATTATGTATTTTTAACTTAGGTTTGCATCATAGAACTCATAAAACACAAAAATCACTCAAAAATTTATGAAACTTCTGAAAAATGTCCATACTAGGACTCATTCGCCACGTTGGGCGAATTAGTCCCTTTTCACCCTTGAAACTACCCTTTATAGAATTGAAAACTCTATTTTAAAGCTTTTGTTTTGTGCCATTACCTACCTATATCAGTTATTTGAGTTTATATAACATGCATTTCACTAGATCTAGCTTATGTTAGCTCATTTCATATGTTGCTCAATTTCACATTTGCATTATTGCATAACATAATTAGAAAATTACTTTGTTATACATCTGAAAATAACATTGCACTTTATTTACTTTTTCTTAGCATGTTCTTTTTTCATAAGATGTTTCTTTGATTTGGTTAAAAATGGATTTTATAAGCACAATATCCCCTCTTATGAGTTTAATTTTGATTACAACAATGAGGAACATGTTAGTCATAACTTTGATCAAACCATTACATTACTCATTGGTTTGAATGGAGGTGTAGACAATCATAACACACATACTTGTTCTTCTCTCGATACCTCTCCTATTAGTGATGAAGGTATCTTAGTGGAGGAAGTTACAAGCCTTGAGAGTCTTGATTATCCATCTCCTCATTCCCCTCTGGAAGATGTTAGACAACAAGAACATGAGATCATAGACAGATTTCTAAATATCACCTTACCTAGTCTCCATAACCATGACAATCAAACTTGTCAATCTCCTAATATCCCTCTTGATTTAAAGAGGATAGGTTGGTGTTAGACAACATCCCTATTAAGAATCATGAAACCTTTTATCCTCCCTTCGCTCATGCTCCTCCCATTTGGGAAATCTATTTGAAAATCATA